>RJWM01021946.1:0-34461 GCA_004363535.1 Dasyprocta punctata | reverse complement strand
CTAAAATCAGGAACAAGACAAGGATGTCCATTATCACCATTCCTATTCAATATAGTCCTGGAAATATTAGCCAGAGCAATTAGACAAGAGAAAGAAATAAAGGGAATAAGGATAAGAAAGGAAGAAGTGAAATTATCATTATTTGCAGATGATATGATACTCTACATAGAAGACCCCCAAAAACCCATTGAAAGACTTCTAGATATAATAAACACATTCAGTAATGTTGCTGGATTCAAGGTCAACACTCAAAAATCAATAGCATTCCTGTATACAAACAACAAATACACTGAGAGAGAAATAAGGGAAACCACACCCTTCACTATAACATCCAAAAAAATGAAATACTTAGGAATCAATCTAACAAAGGAAGTAAAAGATCTATACAGTGAAACTTACATTACTCTGAAAAAGGAAATCGAAGAGGATTTCAGAAAATGGAAAGATATTCCCTGTTCATGGATAGGAAGAACAAACATCGTGAAAATGGCCATTCTCCCAAAATTATTACACAGATTCAATGCAATCCCAATCAAAATACCACTTGCCTACCTCACAGAGCCAGAGAAAACATTCCTGAAATTCATCTGGTACCAGAAGAGACCTAGAATAGCAAAGGCAATTCTGGACAACAAAGGTAAGGCAGGAGGCATCACAATCCCCGACTTGAAACTATATTACAAAGCTACTGTGATAAAATCATTATGGTAGTGGAACCAAAACAGACCTGAAGATCAATGGAATAGATTAGAAGATACAGCCACAACTTCAAACACACGCAGCCACCTCATCTTTGACAAAGGGGCCAAACAGGTACATTGGAAGAAAGACAGCCTCTTTAACAAATGGTGCTGGAAAAACCAGCCATATATGCCATAAACTAAAACTAGATCCATGTCTATCACCATGCACTAAAATAAAGTCAAAATGGATCAAAGATCTGAATATTAAAACAAAGACACTAAACTTGCTGGAAGACAAAGTAGGTAAAAATGCTAATGACATAGGAGTAGGCAGAGAGTTCATGAACAAAAATCAAACTGCACAGGAAACACTTCCCAGAATCGACAACTGGGATCTCATTTTACTAAAAAGTTTTCTCATGTCAAAGGAAATCTCCAACAGAGTGAAAAGAAAACCCACGAACTGGGAAAATATCTTAGCCAATTGTCCATCAGACAAAGGACTTCTACCTAAAACATAGAAAGAATTAAAAGAAATCAGGCCTCTAAAATTCAAGGACCCAATTCAAAAATGGGCATCTGAGATGAATACACAATTCTCAGAGAAAGAAATACAAATGGCAAATAAATATATGAAAAAATGTTCAGCATCAATGGTCATTCAGGAAATGCAAATTAAAACAACACTGAGATTCCATCTCACTCAAGAAAAAATGGCCAAGATTAAAAAATCAACCAACAATAAATGCTGGAGGGGCTGTTGGGATAAAGGAATTCTTCTCCACTGCTGATGGGAGTGTAGACTGGTGCAACCAGTGTGGAGATTCCTCAAGAAGCTAGGATTAGAGATCCCATTCAACCCAGCTATCCCACTTCTGGGCATTTTCCCAGAAGAATTGAAAACATCATACCACAGTGATATTTGTGCACCCATGTTTATAGCAATCCAATTTGTAACAGCCAGATCTTGGAAACAACCCAAGTGCCCATCAATCAAGGAATGGATAAAAAAGATGTGGTATTTTTATACAATGGAGTAGTACTCAGCTATCAAGAAAGATTGCACTGAGACTTTTATAAGTAAATGGACACAACTTGAGACCATACTCATAAGTGAGATAAATCAAACTCACATGTGTAAATACCATATTGTCTCCCTAGTGTAAGAAATTGAAACAGTATATATGATCCAAAATCTACAATAAATACTGTGTAAGGGTAAGAAACTGCTCAAAGAGCAAAAGTAATTGGGAAAGGGAAAAGGAGGAAAGAAGTAAGGGAAAAGGAAAAAGACATAAATCTGTATATATGTATATGAAAGACAACTAAAGTGACTATACTGCTGAATGTATTAGTTATTGAGAAAGATCAGTTAATACTCACATGATTAGATCAATTTTACATGTCTGTATTTGCTAATGTAAACAACCGTGTTGAAAGTAACGATACGCAATACTGCAACCATTGTCAAGTTCCTATCATCTTGTTTTGTAAACCTATAATGTTACTGTTGTAGATTTGCTGTTGTCGTTTGTCTCTTTTGCTTTTTGTCTTTCTTATATGTGTATTTTTTCTCTTAAATTAAAAAAAAAAGAAATGAGGTGATGAAATAAACAGAGAAATAAATCTCAAAAAATAGGAGCAAGTCAACCATAATAAACCAGGGCAAGGAGTTAAAGATAAGACTAGGAACAGTATTAGAATGTGACATACCTGCTTTTACGTGTCAAAGCTTAGTGAAAAGTACACCAAAAGAAGACTGATTTGGGAGAGTATTGTCTAAAGAGTCATTGCTATAAGTAAAATAATAAAAGCACTCTACACCAGAATTATTATAATTTTTAGAAATCTTTTTTCAAATATGTTTATTTATTAAAGTGGGAAAGTAAGGAAAATGCATCCAATCTGACTTTGAATAACATCAAATATGTACTGTCTCTTAATCAAATATAGTACATTATAAGTCAGAGGTTCAATTTACAAAACAATGAAACATGTATACTAAACAGATGAAAAACTCAGATCGGGGAAAATAGCTTAGTGGAGTCAATGGATAATTGAGAAAAATTATAGAAAAGATGCAGAAACCTAAACAAGTAAACACAAGATTGACACTGCAGTGAAAATAAGTACCTAAAAACTTTTGGGTTTTTTTTTATTTGTTTGTTTGTTTAAAGACAAAAAATAAACTCTCAAGTTATTCCAGTCATTTACTTTAACAAGTTTATTTTTATCTGGATTGAATTTTACTATTTTTAAAGTAATTTTATACTCTGAAAAGTGTCTTGTCACTATTTTATCTGCTTTACTTTACTTTTTCCACTTAAGACTTTTAAAATTATACATTAAATTTGTTTTAAAATACACATATGGGAAAGCAGGGCATAAACACAATATATAGCGAACTTGCACAACTTAGGTAAGGTCTGTGCCATCCACTGAAGCTATGGTTCGCTTCAAGGGGTGCAGTAGTGACCAAAGTGAGCACCATTCCTGTCTTCTTGAGGCTTGGAGACAAGCAGGGAAAACAACAGCAAAACTTGCATTGTTTAAAAAACTCTAGAGCCAGAGATGGTAGTGCATGTGTATAACCACAGGTACTCAGGAGGTTGAGGTAGGAGAATCACAAGCTTGAGGGAAATAGAGTCCTAGAGGTTAGAAAAACAACAGAAGTACATTATAAAAGAAGACTGTGAGGTGGTCTGAGATGGCAAGAGGAATTTTCAGGGACTGATTCCTGGAGGAAGTAATAGCTAACCTGAGACAGGAAAAACGAACAGAAGTCAGTAATGTAAGTATCAACAGATGTTATTCATTCAAGCACTCACATATTTACTAGATATTTGTTGAAGCTAAATATGATGCCAGGCTGTGCTGAGCACTACGGAAATTGTGATGAACAAAATAAACCAGGTCCCTACCTCTTGTAGTTTGCAGTCTAGCAAGAATGCTGAAGGTCAGTGAGTTTCCAGACTGAGTGAGGATTTCTGTTCCTTCCTACCTTCCCCAGCTAGAGCAGTGTAGGCATGCTGCCATAAGTTCAAGGCAGCAATCCCACCTTGAGGCAAAGGCCAATGCCTTTGACAAATTCACTCATGTCCTTCTGAACCTGGTGTGTAGACAGAGGGGAAGCCTCAGTCTGAGGCAGTTAGGACTGAATTAAGACTCACAGGCCCTCCCCACACACACATACTCACCTTGGTTCTAATCCTTAGTTATTTGCAAAATATCTCTCTGGCTCCCAGAACTCTAAGCCTCATAAATCAGTCTGCTCAGACCTTGTTTTTCTGATCTCATATCCATTAGAACTGGACCTTGCATTCAAAACTACATTCTATACTCCAAAGCAGATAAATCAGGTAGAAAGCATTTCCAGGACCCAGTAACTATGTACTTTACAAAAGAGACACAGCAAAGAGCTTATAAATATGAAACACAGTAAATCATATATAAAGACTCTTCATAATAACTGGCATATGAAAAAGATCAAGCATATTTCATTAGTCCTATTACTATTATTGCTATTGCTTTTGTTATTGGTGTTACAAATTTATGATGTAATTACTAAATTTAAACAATGTGGACTAAATATGCAAGCAATCTGTATTTGCCAGTTGCAGAGCAAGTGGAAGAAAAAATTTTAAGACAACAAATAAAAGGAGGCAGAGCCAAGACACCAAAAAAGAAAGCCCTAAAGACATTGTTTGATTCCCCAGGTCTACTCACCTCCTGGACTTGCCAGGAATGTAAGCCAATAAACTTATTCCCTTTTCCTGAAGCTAGTTTACTCAAACAAAACGTACTGACTACTGTAACGTCTTGTGTCTATAAATCACAAAATGAATGAAATCCACATATATAGTACACATATACATAATGAGAGCTATATGGTTCTAAAAGTACAAGTATGTAGATCAAATAGCCAGTCTACATTGTTATTATCAAGCACACACACACACACACACACACACACACACACACACAGAAAAGCAACTTCATTCTGTACTCCTTCATGATACAGGAATAGTCTGACATCTTACCACAGTATTCTCAGGGACCGTTCAGCAGGCCGACATGGGTTAAGGGATAAAAAGCAGTAAAATGCATACAGAGTTTGAAAGGCAAATTAATTACATTATCATGGGATTTTTATGTCATATCAAGGGATTTAAACTTTTATTTTGCTTTTTATGTCATATTAAGGGATTTAGAAATCCATGTTTTTAACAAGGTAAGTAGCATTCATTTGTTCATTCAATAAATACCTAAGGAGTACCCAATAATTACAAAGTACTATAGTAGAGCATACACAGACGACAACCATCTTTGTAAAATTTATAATCCAATGACCGCATCTGCATTCTCACAAGATAACACTGATAAGAGAGTTTAAAATGGTGAAAACAGCTGGGTGTGCTGGCATATTCCTAGCATTCGCGGGGCTGAAGCAGGAGGCTCGCCATGAGTTCGAGACCAGCCTGGGCTACATATTGAGTTTGAGGCTTGTCTGAATTATAGAGCACGATCCTATCTCAAAAAATAAAATAAAATAAAATAAAATAATGAAAATAGATAAAAGGAAAAAGTAAAAGTAAACCAATTACTCATTACTACCACATGACAGCAGTCAAAGTATCTATTTTGAGTCACTGGAATAGGAAAAACACCAAAAAGCAATGGCTGTTGTAAATTAATATTATGAAGTTGATTTAAAATTTTTGAGTTTGAGTTCTATCTACTAGAAGATAAGTCCATGAAAGTTCCAAAGACAGTTTTAAGTCCAGTGACTAGAAAGTGTCCAGTTATAGTAGGTGATCAATAAATGGGTTCCTTTTTACAGTGTCTGTAATATTTATGGGTAGAAACATTCACTCAATAATGGATTGATATATAACTACCATGTGTCAAGGACCGTAACAACAATAAATACACAATGCCTTGTCTTTACGGTATTCATAGTCTGTTGGGCCATTCTAAATCTTTTCTACTTCTAAACATATTTACATTCTCCTACAAAAAAAAATTCTGGAAAAATTCTGAAAAAAGCAAAGCTTCTGAGAATGGAGAAAGAGTTATACATAAAATCATACAGCATGCATGTGAGTTTGGTTAACTTAACTGAAAAAATGTTATTCTTAGTGAAAAATAAGTAATAAAAATAAGAAAATGCTCATTTTTTTCAATTCTGGACTCTTTTTTTTTTCTAAATTAGTCTTACTTTTCAAAAACTCCATTTTAGAGGTAACGTAAATGAGGGGAGGAAGTAAGTACCACTGAAATAAAAGAAAACTAAACCTCAGTTCGTTTCTATAGCTAGAATTTACAGAGTTCTGATGTAATCTATTTTATGTACTAAGTAAATCACTTGCAAACTTCAGTACTTAAAACTATTATTAGTAAGAAATACTTGTGACAAACTTTGTCATTAAACTTGGTAAACAAAAGTATTACAACATTTTGATTGGAATCCAACCTAATGGTTTAGATGAGAGGTCTAGAAAGAAACCAACAATAACAGAATAGTACAGAAATACATTAAATATTGAGGATATGGGTAGGAATTTGTAGCAACCTAAGAAAGGGTTCCCTAATTCAGTCCACGGAGTCTGTGAAAACTTTCCAGAGTACCTATTTGACAAGAGTCTTAAGAAATAAAACTGCACTATATAAGACTAATACTCAAAACTCCATTGCATTTCACATATTATCAATGAACAGTCCCAAAACGAAATTAAGAAAGCAAATTTATTTGTAAAATAGAAAAACCTGACCAAAAAAGTGTAAAACTACACCAAAAACTACAAATCACTATTAGGAAAAAAAAATTTTTTAAATCTAAATAAATGGAAAGATATTCTATGTCCATGGGTCAGAAGACTTAATCTTATAAAAATGGCAATACTCACTAAAATTGATCTGCAGATTCAATGCAATCACTACTAAAATCTATAGGCTTTTTTTTTTTTTGGTAGATATTGACAAATATCCTGAACACATAGTAGCCAAAATAATCTTTAAAATGTCGTCTTCGAGTGTGTTCACTTCCCAATTTCAAAAGTTACCACAAAGCTACAATAATTAAAATTCTGGTATAAAAAGAGACATAGATCAACTGATGTCCAGAACTAAGCTCTCTCTCTTCTTTTTTTTTTTTTTTTTTTTTTTTTTTTTTTTTTTTTTTGTACCAGGGATTGAACTCACGACCTAGGACTCCCCAGGCAGAAGCTTGCGCCACTGAGCTAAATCCCCAGCCCAGAACTAAGCTTTTGCGTCGGTGATGAATTGACGTCTGGCAAGAGTGCCAAGAAAATTCAATAAGGAAAGAATGATCTTTTCAGCAAACAGTGCTGAAAAAATTGTACAAAACTGACTCCTAATTCAAATAACATAGTACTAAAACAGATCAAAAGAGCTAAATATCAAAGCCAAAAGTATAAAATTCTTGGAAGAAAACGTAACTTTATTTGAGTTAGGTAGCGGTTTCCCTAAATAGAACCAGTACTAAAGCACAAGCAACAAAAGAAAAATTGAACTTTTGTATACAAAACATCACCATCTGGGAAGTGAAGAGTCAATTCCCAGAATGGGAGAATATATTTGCAAGTCACATATCTGATGAGATACTTGCAGGCAAAATATATAACTCTTAAAAACTCAACTGTGAAAAGATAAATAATTCAAAACTGATCGGAGGATTTGAATAGGCATTTCTCCAAACTATAAAAATGGCCACTAAACGCATAAAAAGATATGTGATATCATTAATCATTACAAAAATTTAAGTTAAAGCCAGGTGCAGTGGCACATGCCTGTAAGCCCAACACTCAGGAAACTGAGGCCAGAGGATCACCATAAGTCCAAGGCCAGCCTAAGCTACCTCGTAAGTTCAAGGCCAACCTGGACTACATAGCCTGAATGAATCAATGAATGAATGAAAATTTATATAAATAAAAAAGAAATTTAAGTTAAAACCACAAGGAGATACTACTCTGTATCCCCTAGGATGAAAATAATTGAAAAGAAAGATTAACAAGTATTGAGAAAGACATGGAGAAATTAAAACCTTCACACACTGCTGAAAGGAATGTAAAATAATGCAACAATGTTAGAAAAGTTTAGTAGAAGTTCCTCAAAAAGTTAAAGTTCTGATACTCTCCATATGTAAGTATGTTCTATATGACTCATTAATTCCAATCCCAGGTATATACCCTTAAAAAAAATGAAAACACACATTCACATGGATTTGTGTATGAATGTCCATAGTGCCATTATTCACAAAAGTCAAAAAGGGGAAGCAACTCAAATGTCCGTTAACTATGATTAAACAAAATGTGACATATGCTTACAACACAATTATTTGGCTATTCAAAGAAATAGTGCTATACGTGTTATAATATGAATGCACCTTAGTACTCTAACAAATTACTCTAAGTGGAAGAAGTCAGACACAAAAAAAACTATATACTGTATGATTCCACTTATATGAAATATTTATAAGAGACAAATCCATAAAGTCAGAAGAGATTAGCAATTGCCAAATTAGTGGCTGGGTGGGGTAAGGGGAATAACTGCTTAATTTATATAAGGTTTCCTTTTGGGAGTCATAAAAATATTCTGCAACTAGGTAGTGTTAAGGGCTGCATATGGCAATGTACTAAATGTCATTGAATTACTGCTGCATATGGCAATGTACTAAATGTCACACTTTAAAATGATTAAAATAGTAAAATATTATATGTGCATCTTATCTCAATTTAAAATAGAAATGCACTGATACATGTGTACAATACAGATGATCTTGAAAACATTATATTAAGTGAAAGAAGACAGCCTCAAAAGAAAACACCATATGACTTTATTTATACGGAATATCCCTCATAGGCAAATCCATAGAAAGTGGGTGACTATTTCACAGGATGAGGAAAGCGAGAATTATGAGTTAATGAGTACAAAACTTCTTTTAGGAGGAACAAAAATGTCCTAAAGCCAGACTGTGATTATGGCTGCACAAAATAAGAACATACTTACTAAAAAGCACTAACCTGTTGACTTTGAAAGACTGAGTTTGTATGGCATATGAATTCTATCCCAGTGAAGGTCTGTGTCTCTGTGTGTGCTAAGGAAAGAGAAAGGAGTAAGAAGGAGGAAAGGAAACAAAAGAAGGGAGGGAGGGAGGAAGAGAAAGATAGAGACAAATGGGATGGAGGGCAGAGAAACATGTGAATTTAGAAAAAATTAGCCAAAAAAAAGAAGGGTTAGTAAAAGATCAGAATAATTAGTTCAATGATACAGGGAAGTGATAGAACAAGATCACATTTGCTAACATTCTCCACATCTTATTCCAGAGAAACTACTGCCTAAACTGTATCACTAGGAAACTTAGCATTCTATTAGATAGGACAAACATGTACCAGAAGATGTACCAGCAAATGCCCACTACAAAATAGAAATACGGGTAAATACAAACAAGTAAGTATTAAATGGAAACCAGAAAATTGAGAGTTCATAATAGTATAGATGCCATTTTCCCAATAAAGTATAGGATGTCAAGTCGCCATTGAAGACGAGTATCAGGAAAGTGTTAAAAGTATAAAGAAGATAAAAGATTGGACACACCCTCAAAAGAACTGGGAAACAGAGTCACCTTCTGGATTTATATATAATAAAATCAGCAACATCTTAACAGTGAAGTAAGGCCTATTCTTGACTTTTCTTCAACTTTAGTAAATGGTACATTTTATTCTTTTCAACTTACTCTTCTTTACAGCTAATTATATGTAATTCTATGGGATCAAAATATTTGTTGAAAAAATAAACACACATAACCACGGTTTTCCTCTCCCTCACTCCTTCCCCTTACACCCCTGCATCTACCGCGGGGCTCTGGTGCTGAAGAGTGGCTAGAGGCAGCAAGTGCCTCGCACCTAAACTGCTCTGTTACTAAGCAGTCCCAATGCCAGGAGAAAATCCTACTGAAAAGCAGAAAACTTCTGTACACATACATACGTTTAGCACAAAGGTCCAACAAGCCTCAGAAGAGAGACCCTAAATAAGATGGAACCAAAGCCCCCAATATGAGGCTTCTCCACTAGTGTTACTGAAGATCCCAAGACAGTGGTACTCGCACATCACATAATACTCACTCTCTCTCCCTTGCCCTTACAAACAAGTGACCATGCCTAATGCCTGATCCCTAAAAAAATGACAGCAGTAAGGTTGGGATAATTGGAATAAACTCATAGCTCTAAAGGTGACTACTTTAAAGGAGACAATATTCATCCAAAGGTACAGGATCTGATGTGTTTACTAAAAATCGGTTAATTTTTCCCTGCTAATCATACAGTATTTCAGATAAACATACAATACTTAAAGAGATTATTTGAATGGAGAAACTAAGTTCACATATCTATTAACAAAGTTATATTCCTCCCCCATGCAGGAAAATTAGGGCCAGACCTAAACAAAGCAATACAAAAATAAGGACTGCTACAGATGGCAATGAAAACAGAGGCCGGGGGAAAACATCTGCCCACATAGATACCAAGTAACCCATTCAGGTGGGCACTAACTCATGTTTATGGCCGTCACCTGTAATTCCAGCTACTCAGAAAGCTGAGACAGGAGGACTTCAATCTGAAGGCAGTCTGGGCAACTTAGTAAAACTCTGTCCCAAAATTCATTTTAAAAAGGTTGGGGGGCTGAGTATGTAACTCAGTACATTGGGTTCCATACCCAATAATGGAGCAGCTAATATATTTGACTCAAGATATAATATGAGCATGCTTTTGTTTGTTGCTCTTGTGTTGCTGCTAATGTGAAAAAGGAAGTAGTGGGGTGCATATGTGTAAGAGTGTCTGTGTGTGTATATGCACATGTATGTGTATGTAATAATTTCTTTAGGTATCTTTTGCCTTCCTCTATAGTCATAATAAATAATTTTAACTATTGCAGAAACATAAATCAAATGTCAATGTCAAGACATTGCAATTAGGCTATATACCAAATGTTAAGGTGATTACCCTAAAAAAATGGAGTATTTCCTTTATATGCCTGAATTTTCCAAATTGATTCAACGTGCATGTGCTTATTTTTAGAATTTATTTTGAATTCATAATATTGTTATCTATCCAGATCCAAAGTAACTAAAATAAAATATATGAAAACTGTTCTTTTTCTATAGTTTGCTGTTATTCTTAAATATGAACAATTAAATTAACCTAATATATGTATATTTTAGAGTCTTGATCACAAAAGAGAAAAAAAACAGCAGGAAGCTGCACTCTCTTAGACTAAGCTAGATAGTATAAAAAGCTCATGACCAATTATCTGGAACAGCTGCAACTGAGTCACTGAGCTAAATTCTAAAACCAACCTAACTTTGTCTAACAGATTCCAAAAAACACTTAGAAACTTAAAGATACAGACGCTAATTTTGGTTGTTGGTTTGTTTTCATTGGTTTCTGGTTTGTGAATTTTGTTCATTTACAAGCAATACTAATCAAAAGACTAACAATGTTTATGTGACATAAAAAAACTATTCATTAGTACAACTTCAAAATAAATATGGTATCTGAAGTTTCACTTTCATTAAGGAACTGGATAAAGTATAAGAAATTTTTGAAATAAGCTTAATTTAGAAATTTTAAAACATCTTAAATTTCAAATGATTACATATTTACCTTTTTTTTTTTTTTTTTTTTTGGAGGTGGGTACTGGGAATCGAACTCAGGGCCTCGCACTTGTCAGGCAGGTGCTATGCCACTGAGCGACATCCCCAGCCCTACCTTGTTTTTTTAAACAATCTAAATCCCAAGGCATTGCCAGCCTAATTACTTTATTTTTGCTATCTTTTCTTTTACTTTACTCAGTGAGTTAGTATAATTAAATGTTTGATTTTGTGTACTCAGCAAGATTCAAGAATTTACTTTAATGCTGCTTTCACAATATACTCCCTTCTGAAAATTGTTTAAAGGGCACACGTCTGTCATCCTGTAATACAACAGCAAAGAACTTGTGCTGGGAGACAACTCATGGCTATCTCTTGTTTCTACATGTCTTTTGAACAGAGGCACTGCCTTCTCATTGTCCTATTTGTTTGTACAGCAAATTGAATTAGAAGATAAACTCTGCCTCCAAAGCCAGCAGCAGATTTGCTTATAGCTTTGGGGAAAAAAAAAAGTCTCCCTTCTGAGCAAAAAGTAGCCATGCTTATACACTTTTTGAAAGATTTGATCCTGATTTCCCATCCTATAACTCAACCCACTGCACGTGCAGGTACAATCTGGTATCTTCCTGTCACCCTGTGGAAACAGGAGCTCAGAAAGTCAGCACAAATGATGATTCTCTGTCTACCGCACATGCTATGAGTAATCAGCTGTCCTTAATCTGACCCAAAGCCTTGTATCTTCTACTCACACTCTGGCAAGACAACTTGTTAGCTTGTAATTAGAGTAAACTCTCAGACTTTTTAGAGATCCAGCTGACAATCTAATGAATTGATGTAATGGTTGCTTAGACTTAAATTATAACTGAAAAGTACTGACAGAAATAAAAATGTAAGCCAAGAGATTGTTATAGTCATTATTTAAGGAAATAGCATTGATACAGAATACAAACTCTTCAGAACAGAAATTATGAATGAATTTTTTCATGGTTTCATTCATTGCAATGTCTCAAATTTATAGCACCATGCCTGGAACACAGTAGGTGATAAATAAATAGGTGCTAAATGATACATAAATCATGTCATCTTAAAAACCATAATGTTTCATAGCAACATACGACTATGTTTACTTATTCTTTTTTGCCTAAAGGTGAAAAAGAATGTAAGAAAAATAGCATGAGGACAACATGGACACTTTTTCTGACTGAGAATGCCAACAAAGACAGACAAAGTATTAAAACTCTCAGGAGTTAACAACATGCTCAAAGTGAGTGGAACATTTGATGCTGCAGTTACAAGCCTTGAGAACTTGACAGCAGACTGGCTGTGATGGCAGTCTAGTGTGAAGGTGCGGTAGCTCTATACTAGCCAGGAGATAGACAGAGAGACAGACAAATAGACAGAGAGACAGACAAATAGACAGACAGACAGATACAGACAGACAGATAAGAGATTATATTAAGTGCTGCTGGTAAACATTAAGGATCATCGGTATAGATAAAAAGAAGGGAGAAGCCCGTAGCTCCAGCCACTGAGGAGGCTGAGGTGGGAGAATTACTTGAGTCCACAAGTTTGAGACTGGCATGGGCAACATATCAAGATGGGGGTAGGGAGGAGAGGGGTAACCCATGGAGTGAAAGGTATCATACTTTTTGATAATCTACTAGCATTTCTTAAGGTAAACACTGTCATGTACTTTACGTGCATTATTTCACTTAATCCTCACCAATCCTTTAAGATAGTATTTTCCCCTTTCTACAGAGGACTTTTATGTTGATTTCTATTTTCTGTACCACTAATCTAAAACTGTGTCCAGATCCAATTTCTAAACAGATTACATTCCAAAATTATCTTTCTTTTAATCTATTTTTTGTAACCCAGAATGTCTACTCTGATAGAAGTATCTTGAGATCTCTAAGCAGATCCACTGAAGCTAAAATGCTATCACACTGCAATGAATGAAAGAGTAGTAAACTCTACTAAAAATGTCACATTGTTAGGTACCCTTGAGAATTTAACATTTACCAACAATATTTATTTCCTACAGAAATACGTATCTGTATATGAAGGAAAGAAGTACTGAGAACATGTTCAATTCCCTAATAGTGGCTTGTCAACAACACAAAGAAAATAAAGTAACTTACAAAATATTTTCTGAGTTCTCTGGGTAAAATGATCTGGACACAGGACATGTTGCCTTTAAGCTCACACATAAAATTTCCATAATATTCCACTGTGTACATATTTCACGTTGAGTTTTTTAATATAAATTCAAAAGACCTAGATCAAGTCCTAGCTCTCCCGCTATAACTTTGTGACCTAATTTACTCCAATTCTGTTTCCTTGTCCATAAAATAAAAATACTATTTATTCTGCATTAAGGAATTACAAGTGTGAGATAATGGGAAACTTTAAAGATATAAACATTACAGAGTGACATCATTTTATATATGAATACCTACTATGGACCAGGTTTTAGAGAAATGTATTTTTTATTGACAAGTACAAATTCCACACATATATTTCTAGCGTACAGCATGTTTTGATGTATGTGTACAATGTGTGGGATGGCTAAGTCAAGCTACTTAAATATGCATTATGCCAAATGTCTATCTTTTTTGTACTAGGGACACTTAACATCTACTCTCAGCAATTTTCAAGTACACAATATATTCTTAACTCTAACCATGATGTACAACACACCTCTTGAACTTATTCCTCCTCCCTAACTGAAATTTTGTGTTTTTCCACCCAACATCTCCCCTATCCCACGGTAACAACAAATTAACTTTTTATTTCTATGAAGTCAGCTTTTATTTAAGCTTCCACATATAAGCTGAGCATAGTGGCACAGCCTATAACCCAGCTACTAGGAGACTGAGGCAGTAAGATCACAGGCTTGAGGCCAAAGAGCAATTAGGGAGACCCTGCCTAAAACAAAAATAAAAAGGACAAGGGTGTGCTGTTCAGTTGGAGACCACTTGCTTAGCATGTGCAAGGCCGTAGGCTCAAAACCCAGGACTGCCCAAAAAATTACCCATATCTTTTGTGCTCAGTTTATTTCACTTAACACAGTGTCCACACTGTAGGGTCTATGCAAGTCTGTATCAGGCGGCCATGAGGTCTGCAATGGAAAGCTAAAGAATCTGGAGAAGACAATCAAAGTGAAGACCACAGCTTCTCAAAAGAAACAGAGACAAGCCTTCCTTCTACATTTCCCTTTTATTCCATTCAGGCAGCAAGCCTCTCAGTTGGTGCCGTCCACACTGGGAGAGGCTCTTCTGTCTTCAGTAAATCCCTCCAGCCACACCCAGAACCATGCTGACCCAATTTAGTTGGGTGTTTTTTACTCAAGCTGACACAGTCCATTATCACAATGTCCTTTTAAGAAAGACTGAAGTCTGAGTATATACCATACGAACTCTATTCATCCGTGCTTGGATACTTAGGCTGACTCCACATCTTGGCTACCCAGAATAGTGTTACAAGGCATATGGGAGAGCAGATGTCTCCTCAACAGACTCATTTCCAATCCTTTGTAGATATAACCAGTAGTGGGAAAGCTGGGCAGTTCTATTTTTAATGCTCTGAGGAACCTCCATACTGTTTTTCATAATGGCTATATTAATCTATGCTCCCAACAACAGTATTCTTTTCTCCACATCCTCTC
The DNA here is from genome assembly GCA_004363535.1 of Dasyprocta punctata. Classification (NCBI taxonomy): domain Eukaryota; kingdom Metazoa; phylum Chordata; class Mammalia; order Rodentia; family Dasyproctidae; genus Dasyprocta; species Dasyprocta punctata. The sequence goes on along the minus strand of RJWM01021946.1, from coordinate 19,445 downwards.
CAAAATTTCTCTCATCATTTTGATAACAGCTAAATAGATATGAGGTGATAGCTCTACATGGATTTATATGCATTTGCCTGAGGAGTGATGTTGAGCATTTTAAATATATCTATTGGCTATTTGTATGTCATCTTTTATGAAATGTGTATTCAGATTCTTTATCTATTTTTTTTGTTCATTTTAATGCTTGTTTTGTTGCTATGAGTTTTCTTGCAAATGAGTTACATATAAATTTATATATTAACCCTTCCAAATATATTGTAAATACTTTCTCCCATTCTGCATGTTGTCTCTTTACTCTGCTATTTCCTTTGCTGTCCAGAAGATTTTTAGTTTCAAGTAATTCCATTTGTCTGCTTCTGCTTTCATACCTGTGCTTTTAAGTCATATCCAAAACAAAAAAGCAAAAACAATTACTGTTCAAACCAATTTCATGGAGCTTTTCCCCTTTTCATAGTTTTAGTTTTCAACCCTTAACACAAAGATCATGTCCATTCATCTTAGTAGCCCCAGTGCCTGGCAAAGATACTGTCACACAGCAAGCTAAAAATCTGATAAATAGATCAGTTAATTTACTAGTTATTATTTTGTTTTTTGTCTTACTGCCTATTGTCAACATTCGAGATGTTCCTTGGGTATATTTCTTATCTTTCTTAAACTGTATCATCCACAAATAGATATTATCAAAGTCTGACCAGGCCTGGACCAGGGATGTAGTTCAGTGCTAAGAATGCTCTAGCATGTGCAAGGCTCTGAATTTGATCCTCAGTGCCACAATTTAAATAAAAATTAAAATTAAAAAGAAGAAACAAAGTCTAACCTGTATACACCTTAAAGTTGTTCCACATTTCTACATTCTATGTTAATGCTACACCTTTGTTTCATAAGTCCACAGAGAGTGTCTGTCTACTCTACCATAAAGAATGCTTGTAAAAACTTTTAAATAACCCATTAAGTTTTTCTTGTATAAAATTTCTCTTCAATCTCAGACCCACAGACCTGTCCCTGTGTGTTCTCAGTTAAAAAAAAAAGTAAATAGAGCTTCCTAGAGTTTGTGGAAAAAAGTAAATAGAGCTCCCTAGAGTCTAACAACCAAAATAAGCTATCTGTTCAGTTACAATCCTAGAAAAAATCTTTGGACCAAAAACAATAGGACTCCCCCCAAAACCACAGTATGATGAAACTGCTTTATCACTGACTTTTTCTACCTTCTGCTACTTTTGCTATCTCCGCGTGTGTCAGTGTATCATATGAGTATAAGTACTGAAGACAGACACACACCCACTCTGCTCTCGATGTACTTACTGCTTACTGTCCTACTGAGTTACTTGATCTCTGAGTTCCACCTGTAAAATAAGCACAATAGTTCCTGCTTCCCAGAACTTTTGCTATAATTTAATGAAATGATACATGTAGATCAGTGACTGCTGTTCTATAATTTTAGTCCCTCTGAACTTTGCTCCTTATTTCAGATTTTCTTTATTACTCTAGGTTTAGGGTCTGTGAAAACTCATTAAAGTTGATTCCTACTCATCTTCTCTTATTTAGCTACCTGAAAGCTCAACTTATCCCTGATTACTCAAACTATTTTAACAAAAATGTACCAAACTTAGCAACCATTTGGTAAGAACTGAAGGTGAAGAAGCAGAGCACATGGCCAAAATTTGGTCTCCTGGCACACCGCCAAAGCTAAAGTTGAATTCTGGCAAAGCTACAGTAGTGCTTTTGGTTATGATCAACTCAATAATGGGGCTAAACCTAACAGAATTTAATCTAAGAGATATGTTTCACCCTGTTCTGCCACTTTTAGAATTAATAATCATACTGCTGAACAATGCTACCACTATTTTTAATATCAGAGTCAAAATTTAGCATCTGGGTAAAGATAAGGCTTTCTAGCAGTGCAGTACACTGATAAACAATTTAGAAATAATTAAGGGCAATTGCTAGCCTGCCCACCAACGGAAAAGCATTTATACCTCTACTTCTGCTAGCCTAATCTCTATTACCCCTAATTCTCACACAACTAGTGTACAAGTTCACTGACAGAAGCTCTGACATTAAAAATGCTGAAATTAACCATACATAATGTTACTACATGTATTTTAGGCTTCATGGGTCTACAGTCAAAATTAAGGATGATAAGACAGACTAACATTATCACAGGAAATGAACTTACAAAAAATTCTGATTGACAAAATTCAAATAATTGAGTATAATAAAACAGGTCCACTAATGAGGATGTGGGGTGTGGGGATAATGTTTCATTTAGCTGAGATTAAAAGTTAGCATTCCAATTTTTTTTTCAAATCTTCCACATCAAATACAAATTTGCATTTTTCCAGGCTGAACTATAATACGATTTTATGTATTTCACCTTAGAAATATTTTTTTCTCACAGAAAATAACAAATACTGAATATCAATCAAATCACTCTAAGAATATGATTTTAATGTGTGATATCTTGCTTAAAGAACACACAGAATTGAATTTGAATCATGGCTGGGCATTTGCCTTTTTGAATGTCATTACACTGCAGAGTACAATGCAGTTGCAGGTCTTTTTTAATATTTTTTTATTTTTTTATTTTAAAGAGGATAAAACAGAATAAAACCAATCAAAACAAACCAGTGTAAGACACAGGACTTCAAAACATTGCAAAATCAACAATAGTTACCATAATGTTTTTTGATGTCTTCAGAATAGCTGCAGATATCTTTGGACACAGTAAAAATCAAACAGAACAGAACAGGATAGAAACAATAAAAACAAAACAAGGAAGGCAGTAAAGGACTTCAAAACAAGGCAATAGAAAATCCAAAATTGCTACCATAATATATCTTGCTATCTTTGAAATAGCTGGTCCTGCCATTGGATTTGATCTCCTTCTGAGGGTTGCAGCCATTGTTGATTCCCCTATGGTGCTGTTTTGGAAGTCCTGTATCATTTCCATTGTTTTGTTGGGTTGGGTTTTATTCTCTCTTGTTTTGTTTGATTATGCAGTTCTTCAACTACACAATTAAATTAATTTTGAAACATGTAAATTTCTTTTGAATGTGCATCAAAGTCTGAAAATGCTGTTAAAACCATAGTCTGAGCTGGGAAATTACATAAAATAGTTTGAAACTATTTGTGATACATGCTACTTGTCACTGAAATGATTTTATCACAGTAATGGTAAATTAAGTTCCATACTAGAACTTGTAAGCTCCACATACAAGCACAGTTTTGCCTATACAGTATGTATGACTTACAGGCTGAACTTTATCAAACCTACAAAGAACCAAATGTCCATACCCATTCAATAAGTTCGGCAGACCCTATCTCAAAAGACAAAGAAAACAGTTCAGTGTTGGAGCCAAGCTCAAAAAAGGAATAAAAATAAAAATAAAATGTTTACATATACCTGCTAAGCCAGCAGCCTTCTCTGTGATTAAGTCATGACACAGTTTTTATTTCAGACTAAAATACACAAAACTAAAGATGATTAAGTCTACAAGACAGAATAAAGTTCACTGTGGACACTATTAATTCATTAACAATATGATACTAGTACATTCTGCAGGGTACCTACTCATAAATAACATAGTGAATAATGACATCTAAACTCCTTATACTTTCATAAGCTTTGTAAATTTGCTGAACTAGCCTTTTTCTACTCCATATATATTTTTTTCCTATACTGGTGATCAAACACAGGGATGCTCAACCAGTGACCTCACCCCCACCCCTTTTTATTTTTATTTTTGATTTTGAGACACAGTCTCAAAAGGTTGGCCAAACTGGGCTTGAATTTGCAATCCTCCTGCCTCAGCCTTTCAGAGTGCTGGATTACAGGCATGAGCCACCATACCCAGCTTGCATATGTATTATTATCTTTATCAGTTTCAACATATCGTAGTAGATGCCACTTCTAGTTACACTGAATTATTTCCTCAAAATCTTTGAAAATGATCTTGCCTCTACTTGCTCCACACTAACTACTCATAGGAGCTTATTCAAATTCAGTTCTGACTTCTCAAATAAAAAACAAGAAAGTTTGATTGTATCTTGCTGGCAACTCAGCAAGAACCAAGAAAAACTACTCAACATCACTCACCTTGTTTTTTAATCAACTACAGATGTTGCTCCCAATATGCTTAACTCTGAGAAACTGTTCTCATCAAAAGACTTAATAATCTTAAGCAAGTTTATTTTCTCTAGACACATTTTTTCAGTTATTGAATTTATAATTTAATTAATATGCCATGATAAATGGATTTCTTTGCTTGGCTAAATTAATCACATGGAAACTTACTTGGTCACAGCCTCATTTTCATTTTTTTACTTTTATAAAGAAATTCTGCTGTAATGAAATATTCCATTTTAAATTTCCTAAATTTCTCTAGTTGAGAACATTTTGATGGGTTCTTAGTCTGAGAATGTCAATATATTTTTGAGTGTAATTGTACCGCTGGTACATAATGAACATAATGTTTTGTCATCTAACCTGGTAACTAAATAATCCACATTCTACTGTGCTTTCCAAGCACATTTGAAGCCCACTTTCTCTTCTTGTTTAGACATGACAGGTATTCACTGGTAATTTAAAAATAAATTAACTTAATGTCACAGTGTAGCAATACAAATGGCTCCCAAATGCTGCTGAATTACAGATGCATCACTGCAATCAGCAGTAGAACAAGCAGCAGTGGAGAGTATGCTGTGCACAGTCCCAGTCCCGACTCCTCAACACTGTCGGCACTGTGCGAAAGCAGCCACACCGCACACGCCAATGAGCAGGGCTCTGTCCCCTAACACCAAAATGTGAATTCCACATTTTTCATGAGGCACAGTCTTTCTTTGATTTTTTAAAAACATTAAAATATGTTCTTAACTCAAAGATCATACAGAGATTAGATCAACTTTAGCCCATGGATAGAATTTGCTGACCCATGGTCAAAACCAATAAAGCCAGGGATAGAGACCAGAATAGCCTAGAAAATTTTTCTCCCACTGTTAGGAGCATATCTCAGATCTAATGAATCATAACTACGTGATGCAATGAGTACAAAGTAGATTTGAATGAGACACAGTGTCATACTTGTAGACAATGAAGAGCTGGAAAATGAAAGATGACCTAACTAGAACCATAACAAAACTATTTTCTTCAGCTACACCTGGCTGAGCATTTTGCCATAACCTAATAAGAATTAGAAATTAACACTTATAGCACACAATAGTATCTGCAAATTATTGTACTTTACTACATACATTTAGGCCTGAATTAACTTTAGTTGACTATTAAACATTCTATAGTATGACATTTCTAACTTACTATTTTCTTATCTTTGTGTGGGCTCAAATACAGAATCACAAGCTATTTTCAAAGAAGAGAAAATAAATAATTAGCAACAAGAATACTATGATCAAACACCAAATTGTACACTTCATATGTTTTCTCATTTAATTCTCAAAACTTTCAAGGTAGACATTATTACCCTAAAGTACAGTTCCTTAGATTAAATAACTTATTAAAGGACACATCAGTAGATAGCAGAAGAAATACTCCGAACCAAATGTGTCTGCTCCCAAAAATCTATACAATTTACCTGAATCCAATAAAACCAACTGGCATCACAGTAAATACTTTGTTGTCCAAAGTCTGATCTTTTTCCTTAGAGTTTCTAAGTAACTTTAAATGGCATTAAGTGTTGACTGTAAATGTATGTTTTGTAGCAACTATAAATTTAAAGTCATAATTGTAGAACACAACATCACATTAATTAGCAGAAATCGGTACATGTACTTCTCAAGCTCCTTTTAATGTTCCATATTTCAATAATCATAAAAATCTAATGTAAAATTATTTGTTTCATATGCAATAAGTGGGCAAAATTTAAATAATTCTCTCATAATAAAACAACAGCAGATCAAAAGTGGAAAAGAGCTACAGAGAAAATCTAGCCCAGCCTCTAAATTTTACAAACATTAGGTATGAAAGTTAACAAAAACCACACAAAATAAAGTAGTGGAACAGGGAGATGACCTGAATCCTTGCACAATCTCCACTTATTTTTTATGTACCTTTATATCATTCTCAGGGGAGACTGCAAATTTTCGTATTTTTCTAAATGCCAGTATAAAAACTGGCATCAGTATGTGAGTAGATTGAGACTGGCTAGTTTGAAATGGCTAGGAATTTCTCCTTCGTAACACCCATATGCCCACCCAAATAAGTAGCATTCACTTCTTCATCTAACAATAATGTTTCAAACTATGTGATAAATAAAACACAGCAAATGTCTGAAATAGCTCAGAGTCTGGGGAGAGAGACTCAAATCATTTACTGCAACGCAATTAAGTAGAATATACAGAAGTGCAGTCCCTTTGAACTGAATATATTGTTACTTAATACAATACTTAAATGAATTAGATCCTTTATAGGCAAAACAGAACTTCAGAAGATTCCAACTGAGCCATTGTACAAAAGAACACAAAGAATAGCTCAGTAGAGAAAGTATCTGTCATATATCTAGATTTAAAAGTTTTTGTTAGTGCATTTATTCCAATTGTGTTACGATTTTTACCCAAATTTTCCAATATCTTCCACCTCTGGCTTACACTGTACTCTGTAAATGGTATCTCCGATGAATGAGAACTCTTTTCATTGTAGTACAATTTGTCAATCATTTCCTGTTCAGATAACGCTCTTCTTCCATTTAAGAAGCCTTTCCTTACTCCAAAGTCATTATTCCCAAATTGTTTTCTAGGAACATTGGTATTCTATTTTCACATGTAGATCTGGAATCGATCCTTAGACGTGGTGTAAGGTAGGACTGGAATATAAATTTTTCTGTGAGGCTGGTCAACTGACACTGCACCACTTTCTGAGAGGACAGTTCCTTGCCATTGCTGTGCTCTTCCCTCATAAACATGAGTGTTCCTGTGTGTACAGTTTTGTTTCCACATTCTCTCTTCTGCACCCAGGGAGTGAATCTGTCAACCTCTGCACCACTGCCACAAAGACTCAATGATGGCAGAATTGTAGTAATTCTACATAACTGATAGAACAATTTCATTCTCTTTCTTCTTCTGAAGGAGTGTTAACTATTCTTGGGTCTTTGCATTTTCATATAAATGTTAGAATTGGCTTACCAGTTTATTTTTTAAAAACTGCTGAAATTTTCACTGGAATATAACTGAATCTGCAAATCAATTTGAGAAAAATTAAGAAAATTGACCCTTTTAAAATATTGAGTCTTCCAATCTACCATCATTATTTCTTTAATATTTTTTATTTTATGAAAAAAAGGAAAATTTCATAAAATTGTAAGAAAAAACAATAATTAATACACTGTGTATCATTATCTTCAAAATACTCAGATTACAAGACTTAGGAAGGATTCTCTCTTACAAAGAAGAAATAGATAATAACACAAAACTTTCTTTTCAATAAACTAAGAAAAACTAGTAATATAAATAAAACAAATTAGTATATATATTAAAATATTTTTTAAACTACAGAATAAGTAATTTGGGGAGTTATTCGAACTTCCTACCTACTTCCTATTATCTTCCATTTTGCTTTTTATTGTTTTAAATATATATATGTATGTATTTGTCATACAAGAGAAACCATGAGTATTTAAGCATGTGTGTCTGGCTTATTTCACTTAAAATCATGTTCTCATGTTGTATTCACTTACCTATGAATGCCTTGTTTAAATTCTGCAAATAGCCGGGCGTGGTGGCGCACGCCTTTAATCCCAGCACTCTGGAGGCTGAGGTAGGCGGAGCGTTGTGAGTTCGAGGCCGGCTTGGGCTACAACGCGAGCGCAAGGCCGGCCTGAGCTACACATTGCGACCCTGCCTCAAAAAAACCAGGGCCGGGAGTTTGGCTCAGTGGCTTAAGCGCCTGCCCTGGCAGGTGCAAGGTTGTGAGTTCAATCCCCAGTGCCGCAAAAAAAAAAAAAAAAAAAAAAAAAAAAAAAAAAAAAAAAAAAAAAAAAAAAAATTCTGCAAATAATGCATCATAATTTTCAAACTGGAGGGGGTGCAGATCTTTCCTTAGATTTATCTGATCTTATTTAATATAAATCATCATATTTTAAATTTATGTTCAGGTGCTGCTTTTATAAAGAAATATACTCTAGTGCTGCTTTTATAAAGAAATATACTCTACTACCATTTATTAACTATATCCCGAAATCTTGTTAAAATCTTTAACTCTGAAAGTTTATCTTTGTTTTTAATTCACTACATACCAGCACATGTAAATACTTAAAAGTTTTGTGTCTCCTTCCCAATCCTTACATTATATTTTTTCTTACCTACTGAGGTGAACAGAACTCAATATAACTGACATATTTTAATATTCTGTATTAAATTAAGTGTGCTATCAATTTATAATTCTGTTCAGACATTTTTGTCAAAGTTCAGTAATGAATTGTATCAAATACATTTTCTGCATGTAATATTACTTGATTTTTCTTTTATTCTGTTAATGCCAATTAAACTTGCTGATTTTTAAAAGTCTAACTTTACAGTACCAGAACTTTAATTTAGTCATGTCCTACTGTACTTTTTGCTATATTTCTATAATTTCTTTTTTATAATCTTTGCATATACACTCCTGAATAAAACTTGACCTATTAAGTTTTCTTTCACGTAACTTCAACTTTCAGTATCAAAGTTTTGCTGATGGCATAAACTTAACCCTTTCAGTCAATGCTTACAAAGTATTTTTAACAGCACTTTATCTCCAACATTCTGTATCCGTATAGTTTCAATATCCACATAAGAGACCTCAAGGATCAAGGACATAGCTCAGTGCCATAGCACCTGCCTAGCAAGTGCAAGGTCGTGTGTTTGATTCCTGGTACCAAAAAAAAGGGACAATTAGAGGGAGGGGGGGGAGAGAGAGATACCTCAGACATGTTTAATACACAGCATATATAGTTGGTTCTGGTTTTTATCCAGATAGTCAATATTTTTCTTATACCACTTAATCCATTTACATGTATTAATAAATCTGTGGTCAAAGACACCATTTTACTATTTGCCCTTACCTGACACGTATTTATTTTCCCCGTAACTTTTTGTTTCGGTGGTACTGGGGATTGAACTCAGGGCCCTGTGCATGCTGGGCAAGCACTTTACCACTGAGCTACATCCCCAGCTCTCCTCTTAACTTTTTAATTGATCATATACTTTTATTATTGTAGTTTACCTCTACATTAATCTGAAAGTTATACATTATACTATTATTTTAAAATAAATTTAATAATCATCAATGCCTCTGACTCATCAAACTCATATGTTTATTTCCTCCTAGCATCCTATCCCAACATATATGGCCACTATGTATTTTAATTCTCAACATATATTTCAAACACCAAACTACATCATTTTTTTTATACTCAACATAAATTTCTAGCTATGCACACATTTATTCCTTTTTTTTTCATTACTTCCTCCACTTCCAGCTTTCTGAGATCATTTTCCTACTGTCTAAAAACACTCTTAAGTGTTTTAGTATTTTCTGTAAATATGGGAAGTTGATAACATATTTCAGATCTTATATGTCTGAAATGTCCTTATTTTGCCTTCATTTCTGAGGAATATTCTCACTGAACATAAAATTCTAACTATGAAGGCTTTGTTTGGTTTTGTTTTTCCTTCAACCCAGGCATGGTGGTGCACACTAGTCGTCCTGGCTATTTGGGAGGCTGAAGCAGGAGCACTGCTTAAACTCAGGAGTCTGGAGCCAGCTTGAGTAAGATAGCAAGACTCTGTCTCTTAAAATACACATATATTTTTTCCCAGCTCTTTGAAGACATCAATCCATTGTCTTATAGCCTCCATCATCTCTGCTAAGAATAAGATATAAATCTAATTGAGGTTACTTCGGGTTTTTTTAATTTTTTTATTTAAGAGAAAAAAGACATAGAAAAGAAAAAAAGCAAAAGAGACAAAAAACAACAACAACAAATTCAATACAATAACATTATAGGTTTACAAAACGAGATGACAGGAATTTGACAACGGTTGAGATATTGCATATTGTTACCTTCAAAGCGGTTGTTTAGATTAACAGATATAGACATGTAAAATTGATCTAATCATATGAGTATTAACTGTTCTTTTTCAATAACTAATGCTTTTAGTAGTATAGTCATTTTAACTATCTTATGTATACATACATACAAATGTATGTCTTTTTCTTTTTCCCTTCCTTCTTTCCTCCTTTCCCCTTATAATACCTCTTGTTATCTTCAGAATAACTGCCCATACCATCAGGCATAATATACACAAACAAAATAGTACAAAATAAAACCAATAAAAATAAAACAATGGAAGCAATACAGGACTTCAAAACAATAGTAAAACAACACTGATTATCATAATGCCTCTTATTATTTTCTAAGCAGTTGCCTATAGCATCAGTCATAATACAATCAAATCAAAACAGAATAAAATCACTCAAAACGAAACAATGAAAGCAATATAGGGCTTCAAAACAAGGTGATCGGATATCAATAATGGTTACCATAATGTGTTTTGTTATCTTTGAAATAGCTATGATGCCATCAAATATAATAAAATTAGACAAACCAAAATACAATAAAACAAAACTAAACAGAACAATAAAAACAATACAGGACTCAAATCACGATGATAGATTAACAATGGCCACTGTCTTCCCTTTTTAGACACTTCCTCCCCTTTCATTTTTACAATACATATTGTGTATTTTGAATCCTACTAATTCCTTTAGTTTTTTTGTACTAGGGAGATAACATGATGTTCACCCATATGACTCTGGATCACTTCATCCATGAAATTGATCTTAAATTGTACCTATTTACCTACAAGAGGCTTGAGGTTATCTTTGTTTATAGCTGAGTAGCTTTCCATTGGATAAAAATGCCATAGCTTTCTTGTCCACCATGTAGCTAATGGGCAAGCTGCCCACACTTCTTTCTGGTTCCCTGTCACATACAGCATTGTTCTCTCTCCTTTGACTTTCAGTCTATAAACTCCCTTTCAAGTTTAATGTGTGTGGTTTTGTTTTTTGTTTTTGTTTTTGTTTTTCTTTTCAGCAACAGGGATCGAACTCACAGCCTTGCACTTGCCAGGGCAGGCGCTTAAGCCACTGAGCCAAACTCCCGGCCCTAGTTTTTTGAGGCAGGGTCGCACTAGGTAGCTCAGGTCGGTCTTGCACTCACGTTATAGCGCAAGCCGGCTTTGAACTCACAACGCTCCTCCTATCTCAGCCTCCCGAGTGCTGGGATTAAAGGCATGTGCCACCACGCCCAGCTTAATGTATTTCTTGTATAAAGCATACTGATGGATCCTATCTCCTGATCACTCTGCCTGTGTTTCTTTTTACTGATGAACTGAGGCCATCCACGTTAATGGTTAAGGCCAACATGCACTGCCTGGTCTCTTCCATGCTATTTTCCTGCCGTTGGCTGCCTACTTTTCCTCTCTATTCAATTGTCTGCCCTGCTCAGTGATATCCCTCTGCCACTGTTTCTGGAGCTGTGGTCTTTTTTATCTCTCTCTAGAATGTCCTTCAGTATTCTTTGTAGGGTTGGCTTGGTCATCATAAATTCCTTCAGTTGTTCTTTGTCATGGTAGTATCTTGTTTCTTCATTAAATTTGAAAGATAGTTTTGCAGGGTACACAGTCTGGGTTGGAAGTTGTTTTCTTTCAGGACTTGAAATATTTCACTCCAAGCTCTTCTTGACCTGATGGTTTGTGTTGAGAAGTCTGTTGTGATTCTGATGGATTTTCCTTTATAGGTAACCTGTTTCTTTTCTCTAACAGTTTTTAATATTCTGTTTTTGTGTTGAATTTCTGGGATCTTGATTAGTATATGTCTGGGTGTATATTTATTTTCATTATGGCTAGCTGGAGTTCTATATGCTTCACTTACCTGAATGTCACTTCCTTTTCCCATGCTTGGAAAGTTTCCTGATATTATTTCTGTAAATAGACTTTTAATATCATTTGTATTGACCCCTGCTTTTTCACTCACACCTTTTATTCTGAAGTTATGTTTCTTTGGGTTGTCTTACAGCTATTGAATTGTTACTTCCAGGTTCCTTGTTATTTTTAAGAGATCCTTCCTTTCACAAACACAAGCTGCAAACCTGTCTTCAAGGTTTGAAAGTCTATCTTCAGTTTCTTTCAAGCGGTTTTGCCAACTTTCAATGGAGTTTTTAATTTCCTGGTTATGTCTTTGAATCTGTTTCATGCATTCTAAATCTTTCCTGTGTTGTTCATTCACAGTTTCCCTCATTTTCCTATGCTCCATTTTTTCATCTATGTCTTCTTTAGAGATGCCTAGTAATTATTTTATTATGTTTTTCATTTCTTCTTTTAGTTGAGTTAGTATTTCTGTTCTAATTTCTTTTATAGCTTCATGAAGTTGTTTCTTTACTTCAGTTGCCATCACCTCAGAAACTTCAGTTGTGCGACTCCTGATCTCTTCTGCGTTTGCATTTCCTGGGCTTGCTCTGCTTGCATTGGAGGCCAGAGACTGCCCTTTGCTTCTTCATCTTGACATATTCCTGGGTTCTTCTGGACAAATGGGTACTGGGGTCCCAGGCACTGTTTTGATCACTTCTCTTCTTCCTTCCTTCCTACCTTTTCTTCTTTAGACAGTTCCCTCTAGGTAGGCATTTGAGTTGTTTCTGTAACCCCAGCACTGAGGAGGTTAAGGCAGGAAGATCTTCAGGCTGAATCCAGCCTGGGCAACTTATCAAGACCCATGGCGAGGATTCAGGGTCTCCCAGCGTGTAGCCAGCAGAAGTCAGAGAAGGTGGCCTCACAAGTTGGAGGGTTCTCAGCAGTGCTCTCGGGACACACACTTTCGTTCCATGACACTGGAAGAATTAATTGAGGTTACTTTGAAAGCAGCTACATTTTTCCTTTGGGTACTTTCGTGAATTTTTTTGTTTTCAGCTTTTTGCATTTACCAAGACATGCCTACTTGCAGTTTTCTTTGCACTTATCTTTTCTGCATGTGTGACACTTTACAAACCTTAGTATCTTTCATCAGTTTTGGGGAAAGAAGTCTCAGCCGTTATCTCTTCCAATATTGGTCTGCCCAAATCTCTTTCTCCTATCCTTCTGGAACTCCACCTGTACATATCCTCTTGTTTTCCTCTTTCATCTATCATATTTCTGTGTTTTATCACACATATTTTACAGTAATACCCAATTTTCTGCTAAAACCCACAGTCTTACATTTGCTACTTTAAATATATTTTTTAAAATCAGTATCTGAGAATACCATTTTCTGAACCCCTTGTGGTATATTGTCTCTCCCTTGGTTTCTGTTCTTAATCTTGTCTCCTGTATTCCCACTTAGGACTCTGTGCATTAAAGACAGGATATATAAAAACTATACAAATTATGTGAGGTCCAGGGTAATATTACCTTTTACCAGAAAAACATTTCTGCTTTATCTGGTAACAATCCTTGATCTCCTCAAGGGCTGGGGTGGCTCTGAATTTTATTCTGTAGGTTCTCTATCCTCTTTCTCATTTACTGTTCCTCCTAAGGTGCAGCCCTCTGATCTCAACCTAAAGCCCAGCCAGGGTTTCTGCAGGTGTTCTCCTGTTCAGTGGATCCTGCACCCAAACTGTTGCTCCATCAGCACCACCCCACGAGGGTGTCAAAGGCACTTGTGAACCTGTTGGTCAGCCACCTCTACTGGAAACAGCAGATTTCCCTAGGGAAAGAAGCTTCACAAGTCCAGCTCCCCTTTCAGGATTTCTTCTCCAGGACCTCGTTCCCACTGTCTTCGCTGATGTGTTAGCTCTCTGAGGCTTGCAAAAGGTGACTGCTATATTTGCTCCAGCTTTTCTAGTTGTTGTCACTGGAGGGTTAGTCCAAATTGCCTAACCCACCATCATCAGAAGTGCACCTCTCAACTTTTCTCATCTGTAAAATGAGAATAATAATGACAATTTCCCCAAAGATATTATTAAAAAGATCAGGATGCCAATTACATATTAAGTGCTCAAGACCTTTGGCCATGGATTTTGAGCTAAATACTGCTAATCCAAAATAAATTTCAACTAATAAATACCTTGTAAACTTTGTAACCATTGTCTAACCTAAGAAACTAGCCCTCAGTTGTTGAATACAGTAGCATTGCAGTTGTCTTTCAAGGTGTCATGCCATTCTCTGTCAAGTGGGCAATAAGCCCAAAACAAGCAGACTGGCACTCTGCTGGTAATGTGACAAAGCAGCAGAGGGTGGAGCTGGTCCATCCAAGAAGCAGCAGCACACTAGACAGCCCCTCTCTTAGTTTCTGCAAAACTATCTCTCCAGAGCTAGCCCTAGTTCTGTCTTAGAAAAAACAACGCTACTGTATACTTAATTTTTTCTGAAAATGGCCTTATAATAAATTTATTTTCTCTTTAGGTTGACAACAGTCCATTTTTGTTTCTTAAAACTAAAATACCCTAACTGATACCTTGGTGGAGAACTATCTCACTTTCAAAGTTTATCTACCAGTCCCCTAAAGCTTAATCATTTCCTCTAACTAGAAAAAAAAAATTGAAAGATATTCACATTATTCAGTAAAGTTTCAAGAAAGGTTTCTTTTCTCCCATTACGTTTAAAGAACCAGTACTTTACAACTTCTCCTGTGCCCGTCCTCTGGTGGTTCTCAGCTCTGTTCCCATCCTCTCACTGTGTCCTCCATATTTTAGGAGCCATAGGCAGCTGGTTTCTACTTAGTTTTGCTATTGGGAAGCACGATGGAAACTGGATGGCAGAGGAGATAAACCACTTCATTGTCTTTCTTCTGTTCCTGGATTCTGCAAGGGCAGCAACAGTGTCTGGGAAATTCAGCAGGCTCTGGTGCCAGCAGCAGTAGTAGTACCAGACACTGCCATGCAAACATGGGCCACTGTCACTACAGTACAGCTCTGGCAGGTGTGGCAGTGGGTAACTGCACACTCTAGCTCTCTGAGGTGAGTCCAGCATCATCCATAAGACTGCAGCTTCCCGGATCAACAGAAGCACAGCTGCAAGATAACTGCAGTACTCCAACAACCTCAGCATCACTCTCTTTAACACTGTTTGCCTCTTGTCTCTCCCATCCCTAGAGGTAGTAGTGGTTTTCTGTAGTTGTTGATTTTTTGATAAATGTATCATCCACTTTTTTTCACTCCATCAATATTTTTGGTAATTAATTCTTTATACTGTATTAAAGTTTGTTTGTTTAAAACATTTAGTGGGCCGGGAATATAGCTCAGCAGCACAAGTACCTGCCTGGCAAGTGTGAGGTCATGAGGTCAATCCCAAGCACAAAAAAAAAAAAAAAAAGATTTAGTATGGTTTTTTATGTAGGCTTTTTTTTTTTTTTTGGTAATTTTTATTTTAAAGAGAATAAAACCAAGCAAAATAAAACAGAATAAAGTCAATCAAAACAAAACACTGTAAGTGACATATGACTCCGAAACATGATAATTAGAAATCAACAATAGTTGAAGCCTCTTGTTGTCTTCAAAATAGCTGCCCATACCTTCAGATATAGTAAAAACCAAACAAAACAGAACAGAATAGAACCAATAAAGCAAAGCAATAAACATGATAAGGGACTTCAAAACAAGACAATAGCAAATCCAAAATGGCTACCATACTATATCTTGTTATCTTTGAAATAGCTGCCCGTGCCATTGAATATAATAAAATCAAACAAGACAAAACAGAATAAAACCCAACCCAACAACACAATGAAAATGATATAGGACTTCAAAACAAGATAACAGGGAATTAACAATGGCTACCACCTTCAGAAGGAGATCCCCCATAGACACTACATTGCATACTGTTATCCACTGAACAGATGATCAGATTACTGGCTTTAGGACTGCAAAGTCAGTGAAACACTAAACACTATAATATGGTTTTTGTTTTCCCAATTAGACAACTTTCAGTGGCATAAACATTTTCATTTTCTATTTCAGCATTTTGTGTTTCTTGCCCTGTCTTCCTCACTCTCATTTGTCTACTTCAATTCTGTATACTCTCTTCAATTGCCTTATTTTTTCTTGGCCTATTTTTTAAGTACACCAATGATACTTCTATCATTTTTTTCAAGGCAGAGCAAAAGAAGTTGTAGAATTTTCATTTAAATAATCTGTAGCTCAAGTACAAAAACAACTCCTTCATAAACTGCAACTCTTTATTGATATAAAATTCAACTTTATTATGATTACAATTATTAATGTCTAGAAAACATTGAAAATACTACCACAATCCACTACTCAAGTGGCAAAATTCCCATAGCCCTCAAGACTTAAGGCAAGTAACACTTTTAACGAAAACAGAAATTACAGTTTATGTCTTTAGGCTATATTTCACATCTTATTTCAACATACCGGCACTATCCCATAAATAATAAAAGAAGCCTAGTACATATTTTAGGAGATACCAATACGACAATGTCAAGACATTTGTCAAAACATTTCCTTATTTAGGGTCACCATGCAGACTTCACAATTGTTCAAAACTGAACTGTTGTTTGAGCCATAAATCTACTGCCTCTCTTGCCCTACTTAAAAACACTCCAGACCTGGGATACAGCTCAGCAGAACAGTGCCTGCCAGGCTGGTGCAAGGTCATGAGTTCAAGTCTCGGTACAAAAAAAAAAAGCACTCCACCATTACTTCTCCCTCACACAGTACCACTCCACTTGCTCCCCTTAAGCTGCCATTACATTTCGAATAAGAGAAAATCTTTGGCATTTTATACACATTCCTACCTACTGTGCCATCCTCAACTTACCTTCATTCATTACTGGAAACAGATGTGAGGAAAATGATGGTCACAGAATGACTTGATCCTAACTCAGCACAAACACATACACCCAAGTGAATACTCTTCAGTCTCTGTGTTTGTGCTCCTCACATCTTTCTTATCTCCTGAGCCTCTTCTTCCTCCAACACAGTGCAAGCAGAGGCTAGACCAAAGTTAGTAACATTTTTCCTAGCCAAACAATAGGTGACAAGAAAAGTGATGCTCAACCCAAAATCAAAGGATGGGATACGCAGTTTGCCAGGTAAAACAAAGAATGGACACTTGATAAAACATCCAATTCTTCTCTGTGGTAAAGAGTGTAAACCATCTTCCATGTGTTTCTGTCTTTCTATCTTTCTGTCTGTCTGTCTGTCTGCTCTCTCTCTCTCTCTCTCACACACACACACACACACACACCCCAACACACCATCCTTATCCCTGGTCACACCAGGATGATTAATTCTGTCTTACATTCAAGGTCAGCTTTTAAAGTACTTTTAATAGAACTCTAAAATTTCTTGTCATTGTAGCCCTTTATTTCATCTATCAGTATTGCCAAACTCTTCAAACGTCTTTAATTTCATCATTAATTGACAGCCAATAAACTCAAAGAGGAATAGAGCAATGCATCACACAAAAGACCTGCCCTCAGCCTTCACAGAAATGTAAGTTATCAATAGCCAGCTTAAATTTAAGTCAAGATCTTCTCAAGGCTCATTGAAAAAATATAAGGATACTGTATCATTACTTGCCATTTGGAACATATAATTGATTATTCTTTTTCTAATGTGCTAGCAGTTATTATGTTTGCAGATAATGCAAACTTCAAACCGAGAATGATCAAAAAAGATAAAGAAGGTCACTACATACTTGTGAGGGGAAAACTTCAAGAGGAAGAGATTACAATTATAAATATATATGCACCGAATATGGGAGCACCCAACTACGTAAGACAATTCTTAATAGACACGAAAAACCAAATAAACAATAATACAGTTATAACAGGGGACCTTAATACCCCACAGTCACAGAGGGACAGATCAACCAAACAAAAAATCAGCAAAGAAATAACAGAACTGAATCAAACTTGTGAACAAATGGACCTAGTAGATGTATACCGAGTATTACACCCATTGACATCAGAATACACATTCTTCTCAGCTGCACATGGGTCACTCTCTAAAATAGATCACATACTGGTCCACAGAATATCCTTAAGTAAATGCAAAGGAACTGAAATAATTCCATGCTTATTATCTGACCATAGCGCAGTACAATTGGAAATGAATGACAAAAAAGCCTACAATAACCACATAAACACATGGAAATTAAATAATAGTCTCCTAAATAACCAATGGGTCACAGGAGAAGTTAAAGAAGAAATTAAATCATATCTACAATTGAATGAAAATGCAAATCCAAATTACCAGAACCTGTGGGATACAATGAAAGCAGTCCTCAGAGGGAAATTTATAGCACTAAACTCTCTTATCAGAAAAATGGAAAGAACACACATAAACAACCTAATGCTGCACCTCAAACTTCTAGAAAAAGAAGAGCAAGTCAAGTTCAAAACCCAAAGAAGGGAGGAAATTATTAAGATCAGAGCAGAAATTAATGCAATTGAAACTAAGAAAACAATACAAAGAATTAATGAATCAAAGAGTTGGTTCTTTGAAAGGGCAAACAAAATTGATAAACCCCTAGCCAACCTTATCAAGAAGAGGAAAGAAAAAACTCAGATTCATGCAATAAGAAATGAAAAAGATGAAATCACTACAGACCCTGTGGAAATACAGAAGATCATCAACACCTACTTCGAAAACCTTTACTCACATAGATTCGATAACACAGAAGAAATGGACAGATTCCTAGGAACCCATGAATTACCAAAGCTGAATCAAGAAGACATAAAGCTGCTGAATAACCCAATATCAGCTTATGAAATTGAAAATGTAATTAAGACCCTACCAACAAAGAAAAGCCCGGGCCCTGATGGATTCACTGCTGAATTCTACAAGAAATTTAGGGAATACTTAATGTTAACACTCCTCAAACTCTTCAATGAAATCAAAAGGGAAGCAAGTCTCCCTAACTCATTCCTGGAAACAAGTATTACCCTAATACCAAAACCAGAGAAAATTATAGGACCAAAAAAGAAAATTACAGGCCAATTTCCCTAATGAACATAGACGCAAAAATCCTCAATAAAATACTGGCAAATAGAATACAGCAAGTTATCAGAAAGATTACACAACATGATCAAGTGGGATTCATCCCAGGAATGCAGGGATGGTTCAACATACGGAAATCAATAAATGCAATACACCATATCAACAGGGTCAAGGACAAGAAACACATGATCATCTCAATAGATGCAAAAAAAGCTTTCGACAGAATCCAACACCCACTCATGATAAAAACCCTACAGAAAATCGGAATAGATGGTCTCTACCTCAACCTGATAAAAGCCATATATCATAAACCAACAGCCAACATCTTACTGAATGGAGAAAAACTGAAAACTTTCAACCTAAAATCAGGAACAAGACAAGGATGTCCATTATCACCACTCCTATTCAATATAGTCCTGGAAATATTAGCCAGAGCAATTAGACAAGAGAAAGAAATAAAGG
>RJWM01021945.1:0-34456 GCA_004363535.1 Dasyprocta punctata | reverse complement strand
AATTCATATGAGCAGGCAACATAGTTTCCCTGGCTTAGAAACTCTCTGTCTCAGTGACACTAATATCTTTTGTTATAACTCCTTGGGAATAGCATCTCATGACCCCATAAAGCACTTAATTAGTTGTAAGAGTTAGTGTATTCAAATCCAAAGTATGCTTTATCTCTATATAATTATAAATTCTCTCCATCCAGATATAATTTACTAGTCAAATATCGTTTTAACCATGAACAATGCTATGTAATGTAGCTGAAGTAATATATTTATTAGGATTCCAAGGTACAGCACTTGAATGTCAACCAAAGGTCAGATTCTTATTCAGAAGCTGTGCCTTTTACATTCAGTTTATATGTATTGAACTAGCAAAGCTAAAGGAGGTAAATTATGTGGAATCTTGGATTCCAAACTAAAGAGTTTGGATTTATATTACTTCTGAGTTTTTTGCACAATATTTTTTTGCGAATGCAGAATAAATTTCTAGCGGAACATATTATATTTTATTAGTACATTTTTGCAATACAAAATAATATTTATTATGGTGAGGTGGTACATGCACATTACACATCTTTATTCCTTTTATATCCCTTTTCCATCTGTTCTCTCCCCTCCATCTCTTGGTTCCACTTCTCATTTGCAAATTATCTATTTCCCTGTTTCCAATTATCATTTTTTACTTTGATCCTTAATTTACTTATATTTTGCATTTCTTATATAAAAGAAGCCATGTCATTTTTAAGCTTATGTGTCTGCTTTATTTCATTTAACATTATGGTTTCCAGGTGCGTTCGTTTTCCTCAGATGACTCAAATATCTTCCTTTGTAGCAGAGTAGTATTCTGTTGTGTGTAAATATCACATTTTCTTCATCCATCCATTGATGGACATGTAGGTTGCTTCTAAGATTTAGCTATTATGAATCATGCTGCTATAAACATGGCTATGCATGTATACTATAATATATCTCTTTAACTCTTTTGAGAAGATTCCTAGAAGGAAAATAGCTGAATAAATGGAATTTCAATTTTGAGTTTTTTGAAGAATCTCCATACTGATTTCCATAGCTGTTGTACTAGTTTACATTCCCACCAACAGTGTAGAAGAGTTCCTTTTCTCCCCGCAGCCTCGCCAGCATTTGTTATTATTTGATTTCTTGATGATAGCCATTCTTTCTGAAGTAAGATGGAATCTCAGTGTTGTTTTAAATTTGCATTTCTCTAATGGCCAGTGATGTTGAACATTTTTTCAGGTATTATTACCTTAAACAAAGCACATGAAAAGGTATATTTTGGTGTAAAAATATTATAACACTTGAATAGATATCAGTGTTAGTATATCTTACTAGAACCACTGAGAAGTTTTAGTACAGACACACATATATACAGCCATCTTCTGAATAAAAACCATCTCATCTGGGCATGGTGGTGCACGTCTGTAATCCCAGCACCTGGAAGGCTGAGACAGGAGGATCGTTGCAAGTTTGAGACCAACCTGGGCTACAAAGTGAGCTCAAGGCCAGCCTAAACTGCATAGCGAGACCTTGTCCCAAAAAGACAAAATAAAAATAAAAATAAACATCTAAAATAAGATTGTGCTCTTTCAACTCATAGAAGGCTGAATCTTGAATAGCACACTTAAGAAATAAATATCTGGTGCTCACAATGGTGACCTTTTGTTTTGTTCCATTGATGAATGTTCCAACATCCTAGTGAAAGAAGGGCCAAAATTTTTCAACTCATATGTCCAAAGAAGTCCACAGGCTTTACTCTGAAGATCTTCAAAGTAATGTCTTCTCAAAAGGCAGAAGGCTATAGATAAAGGACTGTTTTTTTGTATTGAATGTAACCTTCATGCATTATGAAAGGTTTTGAAGCTTGTGTGCAACTTGCAGTTGTTCATTGAGCTTATCAATGCCATTGCCAGCCTCTCACATCTCAGGACTCAGTACCTGCATGAGACCCTGTGATTCAGTAGTTCACGACATGGAGTCTCCTGTAGTAGGAACTTTTGCTTCATGGTTTTACTATTCTCTCAAACTCCTACACAATTGACCCAACAACCCTGTATCCAAAACCTGGAGGTCCATCAGAAAGAGACTTAATATCTTCTTCCCACGATGACAAGTGACGAGTCTGACAAACTGACATTTAATGTGTGACAGTGGAGGCAAAGCTGCTTTCCCTTCACCCAAGTAACATATTCAGACTGAAAATGTGACTTAAAGACACTGTCAAGCACCATTCTTTCCCATCCCACCACACTCCACATCAACTTGAAAACACCATTCAACTTCTACGACACATCTAAAATGTGGGTCTATGAACCTTTGTCCATGAGAAGGAGGGCACAATCCAGACATGGCAGCAGAATATTGATGAGCTGGCTCCTGTCTCCTTAAATAATAGAGGCAGGAATCTGCCTCTCCTGTTTCTATATAGCCCAGCACATAACAAAAATCTCCATGCCATTGCTGATGTATTTCTACTAATTGTGTTAAGTTTCTCTTACAATGAGAAGGACTCATAGAACCCAGTCTAAGATAGGATACTTTTCATGTTGGGGTTTGACAATAGAGGCACACGGTCAGTCATCCAAGAAAATAAATTTATTAAACTTTGAAGGAATACATCCACAGACATCAGAAAAGTTAAATATAGACTGCAGGACACAACTAGTCATACTAGTGAATAATGGCTTGTGTGGCCAGCAAAGTACCAAAATGACATTCTGAGACTGATTGAGGTATTTAGCTATTTTTTGGCTATAGAAATGTGATCAGCCTATCGTAAAATAAGATAGTTCTTTCAAACACACAGTTTTAAATTGAATTAGATTCTACATTAATGATACTTTATATGAAACTAAATGACGTAGCTCCTGGAGAAAACCATAGCAGCAAGGTAGCAGAAAAACTATTAAATGAATTTCACTGTTTTTCCTGCAAGAAAGTGGGAATTAAAATCACCAACCACTAAGCTTGTTTCCTCAAAAGGTCTGAGCTAAATGTCAAACACTGTTTAAGTCAAAGCTAACTTTAAAATTTTAAGTTTAAAAAAATACTGAAAATGAGAAGTATTCTTCAGTGAGATGAAATGGTTCTTTCATGAACCTTTTAGGGTACTGTCCTAATGAATGATGTTGAAGTTATGGAGGAATTAAAAAAATAATTTATATAATAATTAGGGCTTTGTCATGTTTTTTGGTTATTTTTGATTCTCACTACTTGGTTTGAGGCCAGACCTTTTGCAAGTAAATAAAAAATAATTAAAGTTCTTATCTTTCTTTTAAAAAATAAACCCTATAAAAGATTTAATGAAGAAGTTTCTGCTATTGATCTGATTCCTTTGAGTTATCCTTTGGACTAGAAACCTTTGTCTCTTCTGTCCCCTGATACCGTGAGTATTGAGTATGTGTCTGGCTATAGCCTATGAAACAAAGACCTTTTCCTTGAGCTTTCTCTTCCAGTGTCCAGTTAACTTCATTCAGTCTGCTTCGATTTACAAAATGTTGCTTGCCCCTTCTTATCTTCTTAGATAACTATGAAACAAAACCAAGTTGTGTTTGCAGAGACACTGCTGCAGAGGCATTGGAGCTTCTTTTTGACTCCCTTCCTCTCACAGTTCTGAAGCCTCCTGGCCCATCAGAACCAGCCTAACCTCTGTTTCTCTTATTGAGCAGCTCTGTGGCTTGGACTGAAATTTGCTGAAGAAAAGGGGTTTCCCCTTGTATTTTTTGGTTTGTGGTATGTTGATCAGTGTAAACATTTTAATAAAGTTTTCTAAAATGAAAATATTTGCTTAAAAATTCAGATACAGTGAATACGTTCCAATAATGCACTTTACTAGACTTTCAGGATTATTTAAGAAGTTTTGGGAGATATAAAAAGGACCTTGTAAAAAACTAACTTGTTTGCTTTTCTTTAGGTGTGCTTAACAAAGCATTGAACCAGCATTATACTGTAGTTGCTACATTTTTGGGGGATAGGTCATCATGAACTACAGTACACAGTGTGTTGTGTATTATAAAATAGCCATGCTTGCAGTCTAAATTATTAAAAATATCTTTATCAATTTTTTGCCAAAATAAATGTTTTATATATCCAAACTGTTTTCGGCTTTTTACCTAAAGTTTTACTTCCAAGTTAATTAAAAGAAAAAAATTAGCTTGTGCTATGACTTGCATTCAATTTCCTGAACTGCAAAAGCCACCTGACTTTATTTTGCTTTTTCAAAAAGCTTGATGTACTGTACATTAAAGGTTTAGACGTTTAATGCTCAGTATCACAAAATTAACACCACAATAATAAAACAATTACTGAGACAATTTAAAATATTTACAATTCACAAGGGAATATCTGTCTGATTAAGCATTCTTATTTTTTCATTTTAATATCATGTTTCAACATTTCAGGAAAAGGCATTTAGAATATATACCCACCCTCACACTCTTCCAAGAAAACATCATTTTGGTTTAAGCATTCATGCCCTAGCCAATTCTTTGTGATGACATGTGTCACTTCTGGGAAACCGAAAAAGGGCTACAGCATGATTTTGTTCAGTTGATCTGTGCTCACATAGCCGCACGATGAGAGAAATTCTTTGTCAGGCAAAGGCAAGGGCAAGGCAGCCGCGTTGAGTATGAGACCCTGTGGAGACTGCACTATATGAACGGAGGTATAATCTGGGAGAGCCATTTCAGAGCTTGGAGCTTGTTCTGCAGCCCCAGACTTCTCAGCAGCAGTGGTAAGGCTTTCTGTGGTGATGTAAGTATCCTCCTGTTTAAAGCTCGGTTTTTCATGTGGCTTGACCTCGATGTGTGGTGCCATGACAATGTGCTTTTTGGCATCTTCCTTGAAGCAGTAAGCATTGTCCTTGATGAAGTTTGCTTCTGGATGCACTTCACACTGGGACATTCCTGCCTTATTCTTTTGGCCTGGGGAGAGGACCACACTCCCTGCTGGCGTAATGTCGCTTACCTGGGCATAAAAGTCCATGTTTGCCAGTGAACTAGGATTGCTTATCTGAGTGGGGGCATCTTGGTTAGTTGACTCAGTTTTACCAGTAAGGTGTGGTTGTGATTTTTCCTCCTCTGTTGGAATTACACTGGCCTGCTGAGGGTCAGGAGATGCATCACGAGGTGAATTATTTTGATTCTTCTCATCAAGGCACAAGAGATCAGCTTCCCCTTTTAACTTGTTTGCCTGAACAACCTCAGAGGTGCCATCACTGGCATTGAAATCAGCCTCCAGAATATCAGGTTCATAACAGCTAGTACGTCCAGAGTCATCATCTTTTGCCCCAAGGATATTAAGTGATTTCTGATGGTCACTGCTGAGAAGTCTGTCTGTGTCTGATCCTTCAATCTTTTCATCAGGGTCATCAATATCTAGCTCAATAAATTCAACCCAAGAGTCATCGTTGTAGAATTGAGGCTTAGAGTTATCATGAATGGCTAAGATTGTGTTCACCTCCTCTAATTTTCCTTCCTAGGAAGCAGAAAAAAATGAAGATCTATGAAAAGATCCTCATAATGATGAAGTAATTTTAAATCTGAACACATAGCTTGCAAAACACTCTCCACATATGACAGTATTCTTCAGATATGACTTAATTAGTGCTTTGTAAAATGGATATAGGTTTGTTAATTACCTTGAGAAGATCTGGATCAACTCCTTTAATCTTTGGAACTGGAACTGGGGGCAAAATCAGCATTTTAATCCTTGAAAACAAATAAGAATTTTGGTTTGACATATCTTAAAATTCACATGTTCTCTTTTTTCAAAACATAGAAGTAAAATATTAGCAGCACTGTAACTTATTCTAAATATTCTGGCATTTTATTTAAGTGGAATATGAGAAAGGGAAAGAAATTTTAAGCAGTAAGTAAAAGTAGAACAAAGAAAAACAATAGCAACAAAAAATTCTCATTTGAAATCCATTTGAATAAAATGTGATTTTCTTATATTTTTTCTTAATACTTTTTATTGACAGCCAACTTTAGTATCAGATAATGTGAAATGTAAGAAAAAAAGAAAGAAAGAATGAAAGAAAGAAAAAAAGAAAGAGGCAAGTTTAGTCTAAATAGAATCCAAGGTGTTTATGCTCTTGAAAGAGGGTAGAGACTGGGGTAAATTAGCACAAGATAGTTCACAGTAATTATAAAATCAACCAGAAGGGTCTCTAACCAGAATGTTACTGCAGGGCTCATTTTCAGGTAAGACAAAATCTGAACTATCACTGACTATGATGAATTTATATAGACAATTCTGTGATGTGCTTACATTTTCTGTTCTAAACATTAAAATTATTTTTGAACATAATTCATTTCGCTGTCTCTCCTACCTGTCTTGTGCCTTGTTAAATCCCTGGCACTTATCACAATTCCTGGCACAAAGAAGGTGTTCAATAAGCATTTCTTAAATAAATTTGAATAAATCATTTACCTAGTTAGTAGTGCAGCTGGAGTTTATGATTTAAAACCAGCATTATTGTACTGGAAAAAAAAAGCTCAGAGACTATCATTATAAACAACTTATTTTATGGTTAAAAAAACCTCCTAAGTATTCATCATTGTTGGACAACGATACTTTGTGTGAATGGACTTGTCTATTCAGTAAGGAACCTTTTCTATTCAGTAAGGAACTTTTTCTCTCAGTATTTCTGCCTGCCATTTTACTTAATCTAAGGAATAAACCAAATTTCATTATATAATTTGCTTTGAATAGCTGCTTCCAGTATGCTTACCTAGTGGGGCAAGTGTTAAAACAAATTGTTACTGATGAGTAGCACATATAGAAATGAGTAATATAATTATATTGAGTATATCAATTATTTTGCCATTTTGATTGTCTCTGACATACCAGATATACTTTGATATATACTTTGCACAAGAATATAGATTGGCAAATTATAACCTGTAGTTCAACTCTGGCTTGCCACCTGTTTTGTGTAGAAAGGTGTTTTTGGAACACAACCATATTTATTTATTTACAAATGGTCTTTGGCTGTTTTCATGTCAGAGTTGTGAAACTGAGTAGTAGTGGCAAAGATGTGTCCCCTCTACAGCCTAAAAATTTACTATCCTATTGTTTATAAGTGAGTTTGTTGACTGCTACACTGAGTATTTTCTTTGATCTTTCTGACAACCATAGAAGCAGACTGTCTATGCAAAAACTTAGAGAATTAAGGAATATGTTTAAATTATGCTCAGATACTTGGCATGGCTGGGACTCAATCCCAGAGTACCTGACTTCAAATCCAAGTTCTTTGTCCTCTATCATCCTGCTGTGTTATTTGGTTCTTCATCTCTAAATGAATATTTCAAATTTTCAAAAACAGAAAAAAAATGCACTGTAAGACTAATTATAGGAAGCAAAGATTCTTAAATGGCTAATGTTTGATATTGTGATTCTCTGTCTTTCTGTCTCTGTCTCTGAGTCTCTCTCTCTGGAAGGTGATGATGCATTTAAGCATGCATTAGCTTTTTTTTTTTTTTGTAGCTACGGTGACCTTAAACCACAAGAGGCAGACCCTGAAACCGCAAGGGCTCAAGTTGGTTATGCAAATGAATAAAAGAGGCCCACAGAAATGCTCAGAGGAGGAATGACAGTGGTGTCACACTGGAGCATGTATGCCTTCCCAAATGGGACAGCTGGTTCTCCGCTACTGCACGTATGCCACACAAAGAAAATCAGCCTTGTTCTACTCCATTTTTCAATTTTAAGGATGATCCAGAAACCTAGATTTTCACGTGAAGATTCTGCATTTGGTAGCTACTCTGTAACAGAATTCTTACTCTAATAGTAAAGTAAGACAAAATAACAAAACAAGGATCTGCAGTCTGAATCTGGCTTTCAATTTCCCACTTGTTTTATGCTGATTGAATTATTTCTTTCCTTAATAATGTATCAAAGCCTCAGTGGGTCATATGCTGGAAACTCTTACAAAGTAAAGGTAATATGCTAGAAACTACGTGATATTGCTATCATTTTGTTCAAATAGAAACCGTATTATAAATCATGTGAGAGGTGACCTTTTTTTGGATTAAGACAGGGTAAAGGAGCTTAAAGAACTGGGACCCACAAAGGTTCAAAGACAAGTGGGACCTGCAACCTGGAGAGACCTGACTTTCTGGGGAAGATGGACATAAACACCCCATTCTTTGGAGTATCATTTTAATTGTTGGAACTATACGTTATTTCCATACCTACTGACAAGTATTTTCTACTACATTTTTGAGACAGGGTCTCACTTTGCAATTCAGGCTGGTCTTGAACTTCTTTATGCAACCCAGACTGGCCTCGAACTCACGATGATCCTCCTGCCTTAGCCTTCCAAGTGCTGAGATTACAGGCGTGCGCCACCATGACTGGTGTCTACTATTTCTTATTTTCATTAGAACATGAAACTTTGTTTTTTAATTTTTATTTTGTTAGTGCATGTTTGCCATATATGAAATTTACGTTTGTTTTGTGGAGCATCTAACGCAGTTTGCTTTTTTTCAATTTCCTTTCCTTTCCCACTCACCTCTCTCCCTCTGACTCTGAATTCCCTTTGCCCATTTTCATTTTTGTTGTCAATATTATCCTTAGCTCATGTTTATGACATGTAATGCTTACATTTATTGCGGCTATTTAGTACCTGTATCTTAAATCTTACTTCCCCATTTTCTCCCTTTCTCCCTTCACGCTCAGTCTCTTGGATCCTTCCAATTTGCAAAAGATTCATCTCACTTTTTCCTTTTATCCATTCATTTTGCTCTTTGTTTGTAGCACCCGTTGCTCAAATAAGAGATAATGTACAGTATTTAAGCTTCTGTGTCTGATTTATTTCACTCAAAATTATATTTTCCAAGTGTGTACATTTTCCTACAAATGTCTCAAATTTATCCCTCTTTAAACCAAGTAGTATTCAATTATGTACAGATATTATAATTTCTTTATCCATTCGTCTGTTTATGGGCATTGAGTCTGCTTTCAGGATTTAGTTGTTATGAATTGTGCTGCTATAAACATTGGTATGAATGTATTGCTGTAGTATAGTGTCTTTAGATCTTTTGGGAAGATACCTAGAAGGGGAATAGCTGGGCCAAATGAAATTCTAATTTTACTTCTTTGAGAAATCTCTGTACTGATTTCCATAATGGTTGTACTAGTTTACATTTTGACCAGTGTAGGAGGGTTCTTTTTTCACCACAGTCATGCCAGCATTTGTTATTCTTTGACTTCTTGATGGTTGCCATTCTTAGTGGTATAACTTGAATTCTTAGCATAGTTTTAATTTGCATTTCTCTTATAGGCAGAGATGTTGAACATTTTTCATATTTTTGTTGGCCACTTACACTTTTTCTGAGATGTTCTTATTCATTTCACTTGCCCATTTCTTGATTGAGTATTTTATTTTGGATGATATAATTTTTTTGAGTTTTTTTTTTTTTGAGACAGGGTCTCAATATATAGTCCAGGCTGGCCTTGAACTCACTATGTACCCCATGATGGCCTTGAGCTCACAGTGATCCTTCTGCTTCAGCCTCCCAAATGCTGGGATTACAGGCATGTGCTACCACACTTGGCTTGAGTTCTTGATATATTCTTGGTGTTAACCCTCTCTCCAAGGACTAGCTGGGAAATTTTTTTTACCCATTCTGTAGGTTGTCTCTCATTCTATTAATTGATTCCTTTGCTGTGCAGAGGCTTTTTAATTTGATATAATCCCATTTTTTGATTCTTGCTCTTATTTCTCACACAATTCAGAAGATACTTTCCTATACCTATGACTTCAAGTGTTCTACCTATAATATCTTCCAATAGGTTCAGTGTTTCTGTTTCAATGTTCATTTCTGAAATATTCCATTTTGATTTTAGGTTAGGACATGGTGAGAGATATGGGTCCAGCTTCAATCTTCTGCAAGTATCGAATTTTCCCACCACCATTTGTTGAGTAGACTATCTTTCCTTAGCATACATATTTGGTCACTTTTTTGAAGATAGCTGAATGTGTCTAGGGATGTTTCTGTGTCTTCTAACCCCTTCCACTGAACCACATGTCTGTGCCAGTTGCTTTGTATGATAGCTTAAAGTCAGGTATTGTGATGCTTCCTGTTTTGCACTTATTACACAGGATTGTTTTTGTTATTTTTAGTTTCTTTGGTTCCATATGAATTTTAGAATTGTGTATTTTCTAGTTCTGTGAAGAGCGTTATCAGTACTCTGGGATTGGATTGAATCTATGTAACAGTTCTGAGGATATGACCATTCTAACAGTACTGATTCTGTCTATCCAGAAGCAAGGGTCATCTTTCCATTTTCTGATATCCTTTTCAATCTTTTGTTTTTTTTCCAGAGTATAGTATTCATTACAGAGGTTTTTCACTTCCCTGGTTAGCTTAATTAATTTTTCTTGTTGCTATTGTGATGATACTGTTTTCCTAATTTCTTTCTCAGTGAGTTCAGCATATAGGAACACTATTGTTTTTCGTGTGTTTATTTTGTATCCAGCTACATTGCTGAATTTAGTTATTAATTCTAAGTGTTCTTTTTTTTTTTTGGAATTTTTTGGATCTTCTATGTGAAGTATCATATAGTCTATAAATAATGATTATTTAACTTTTTTCTTCCCTATACATTTCCTTTTATTTCTTCTCTTGCCTGATTGATCTGGATAATGTTTCAAATATTATATTGAATAGAAGTTATGGTAGTGGGTATATTTTTGTTGTTCCTGATTTCAGAGGGAGTTTTTCCTATTTAATATGATGTTGGCCTTTGGTTCGTCATAAATAGCATTTATCTAATTCAGGTATGGCCCTTCTATACCTATTTTCTTCAGGGTGCAACATGCAAATCTAGATAATGAGGTTTTATGACAAAATGAAAAAATGATTCTTTTCTACAAAGAACTGAATTTAGCACAGGAAATCAGTTGTACACTAAAAATTTTATACTAATTTTACTATTTGTTGATTTTGGCCAAGTGTTTTAGTTAAGAATTTCATTATGAAAAATAGTGCTTTAGACAAAGGTTAATAAACTTTCTTTGAAATTCTATTTGTTAAGAAGGTTTTTATTGTTTCAGATATTTTCAACCAATATAAGTAAGCAATATAACACAATTTTTTGGCCTTCACAATAACTTCAAATTGACTCTAAGTGTTAGGAGCAAATAACACTGTATATGTAATGGGCTTATCTACTACAATTGTATGTAAATTCACCCATCAACACAAACAGAAATGTTTCTGTAAAATTAGGTGGCAAATGAAATTGTACAGAGTAAATTTTACTTTCCTACTGGTTTACATTATAAAATTAAACACAAAACACTACTAAAAATAACCCATTCTGAATTCAGAGGATTTTAGCACACTCAACACTCTAGAATGGTAGCATTATAGGAATTGCATATAAAAAAATTCTATTGTGAAGTTTAAAAATACTAAACTACTCAAAAATCAATGGAACATTTGTAATCATATATTCACATAGATCTGACTTTGATTTGTAGATGGCTCTAAGCTTCATCTAGAGAACTCATTTTCAATTCTAGATAAGGTGATCAACAGTCTTAAGTGCAAAACTTATAGTCCCAGACAACCTGGGAGTGGCAAGTTGCCCTAATCCTAGGAGAAGAACATGAGAGATTTTAAAAAAATATTCTAAATACAAGAAACTCCCAACCTGTATCAATCATTTCCATATATATATATATATATATATATATATATATATATATATATATAATTTAATTTAATGTAGTTTAATTTTTTTTTTTTTTGGTACTAGTGATTGAACTCATGACATTGTGCTTGCCAGGCAGGCACCATGCCATTGAGCCATCTCCTCAATTTTTCCCTATATTTTGTATAAAAACCTTTCTGAAATGTGCACTAAATTCTTTCAAGAAAAAACTAGAATGATACCATCTCATGGATCAAGGCAAATTTAAAGGTCATATGACCCAATACCTTTCTATTACCCACAAAAATGTGGAAATCCAGGGAAGTTAAGGCATGCTCAAACAACAGTGGCTGAGTAACTGGAATCTAAGACTTTTGACTCCAAGAGAATTCAAGATGGAGTTTCTTCAAACTTAGAAGTAATTTTATTTGTATTTACAAATGCAGGTGAAATATAAAATTATAAATATAACCATAATTTAAATAAAATCTAAATTTACTTGAAATCACCATCATATAAAATCTTTTGAAAATTTTATTAGATTGAGTTGATTCAGTGGCTTTAGTTTGCCACTTACATGCACCTGTGCATGAGAGTCAGGCAAAGCCTCAGTGACTGCTTGGGTCTGGGAGTGAACAGATCCAGGTCACTAGTGCTGGGCATGTATATGCACTGCCCTAAGCCTCTCGATGTACTTTAGGACTGTCAGATAGAATGCCATCCTGTAAGTTTTCTAAAATAACACAAGAAATTGAATCTTACAGAAATGCTAGCTATATAACTGGAGTTAAAGTTTTCCTGGGTTATTTAAAATTTCCATTCAAAATGTATAAGAGAAAATATCAAAGAATACATGGAAATCTAAACACTTGTAAAAACATATCAAAGAAGACAGACCTACCTTTGCTGTTTAGAAAATATGACCACAAGTAGCATCACTGTTAGCCCAAATATTCCCAAGATCATAATCAAGAACCATGGAAACTGGAATTCTGAAACACAGGAACATGTCACTCAGAATTATGAAAGTTGAAGCAAAGTCCGCATTTCACTGTCTGTTTCCACATAAAAATATTTGCTAATTTGAATTTATGTAATAACCTTGAAAACAATAGGATGACGTAGGAGTTTTTTCTAAGAATACCTCTGTCTACTGTTTAAATCCTTTAACATTGAAGAACTATTTTAAAATAAAATAGATATGGTTCAAACAGGCATGCTTAAAACAAAACAAAGCAAAACAGAATAACACAAAACAATCTGCTTTAAGCATCTAATTGATCAAAGGAGTATCACTAAAGGCTTTGCTCTAGGACAAATTGTTTGTCAGATTTAACTAATACCTATTTAAATCATTTTTTTGTTTTGTTTTTTTAAGAGTGAATATACATTTGGCCTCTAGATTGAGAGTCTGTCAAAAAATGAGGTGGAGTCTTTATTATGAATCATGCCAGAAACTTCTTAGACACATAAAACATAATTTTGCAGCTTTGAATCCCCCCATTCCTTCTGAGACTCCTGTCTTCAGCTTGCAGTATACTGTGTATGACTTGAGGAAATCTGTAAAGTTTCTATTTCATTTTTCAAGACTAGGTATCTCTATTCCTCAAGACTAAACAACTTTGCAATTGTTTCCCAGTATTCTTAACAAAAGTGGCAGAGGCGTAACCACTTTTTAAATGCAAAAGATACATGGGATTTACCTAAGCAGGCCTTTATGCTGAAGTATGCTTTTCTTATTTAATACATTATTAATATATCTCAGGGAGATATTATGAGTATTATGAATATCTCCCTGGGAGAATTATTATGGGGGATAATACCATTTTGGATCTTGTGGTATCCATAATTTTATATCGATGATATATTCAAGAATCCAAGAAGCCAGATCTCCCCCTTTTGTTTTAGCATTGAAAGAAAAGTCAATTAAGAAAAACTACACTAAGTGAATTATGCCATCATTAAGCTCAAAAGATGTGTGGCAATTGTGCTTTTTAAACCATCATTGAATTATATGAAATAATTTCTAAAAAGAAGCCAGGTAACTAGAGTTTAGAAAAACTGGTGTGTTTATTTTGGCAGCATGTATACTAAAATCGGAAAAAATAGTGCTATTGAAGTTTTCATCTTAGTTCTATTTAGTGACATACATTCTGTACAGTAAATGCAGAAATATAATTTCTTTATAGCTTATGATTATCTCATTACCAAACCTCAACTCCTCATAAAGCCCTAAAAACCTTTGTTTTCAATTGAAATACGCTATCGACAATTCCCATTTGAAACTGACAACACTATACACTTTATTGCTCAGTATTAATCTGCCTTCTTTATTTCTGTATCTAAGAATTTAATTCTTTTATTTTGCATCTTTAGGTGCATTTTTTAAGACTTTAATTATCTTTATGGTTCTTTATCTAGGATCTTCAGATGTTTCACATTTCCTGTGAGTCTGCCCAGCATACAAGTAACCATGCCTTCCTTCAAGTAAAAGCTTTCTAAAACCAGTAAGCACCATTACTACCTATGCAGATTCAATTTGAATCTTTCTCTTAGATGTAATGTACATATTTATCTTTACAAATCAATACTTTCTTCCTTTGAGATTAGAAAGACATTTTGTCTGATTATAAACTCAAAACAAGCCGAGTGTGGTGGCGCACGCCTTTATTTCCAGCACTCGGGAGGCTGAGGTAGGAGGAGCGTTGTGAGTTCGAGGTCGGCTTGGGCTACAACGTGAGCACAAGGCTGGCCTAAACTACATAGTGTGACCCTGTCTCAAAAAACTAGGGCCGGGAGTTTGGCTGGCAGGCGCGAGGTTGTGAGTTCGATCCCCGGGGCCACAAAAAAATTCAAAACAAATTCAGAAAATTTTATAGAGAGATATATGAAAAATTTCCTGCAATACCACTATCTAGAAATAACCACAGCATTTCTCTCTCTAAATTTCCACCTACCCCAGGACTTTTCCTGAATTCACTAATTTGGAAACCAAATGCTCCTCCTGGCTCTATAATATATAATATCTGTTATAGATGGCAAGTGCAAGGTCTTTCTTTCACCTTGGTATCTGGTGTTAGTGCATTTTAATTTACACAACAAGCTGACAGCGAAGGCATGTGTCAACTGAGATATTGACAAAAGCTATATTAGCTGCCTTTTAAATTTTTTTACCTTCTTCACATGTAAATGGGCTCGACTGAGGAAGTGTTATGTAGAGCACTTCACTGAACTCGCCATATCTTTCAGAGTTTCGTTGTCTGGATCTTACACGCACTTCATATTCTTTATCCAGTCTCAGTGAGTACAGTGGAACTGATGTTGAAATTACAGGATCCATCTTTCAAGAAAAAATATAGTCCTATTGGCTACACAGTCAACAACTCAAAACAGTACATTCTTCACATGTTCTCCTATTTGTACTTAAAATGCATTTCTATAAAGTGAGCAATATTTTAAAATGCCTTGAGGAAATTTGCTATTTAGAAGATAACTGAGACAAATCATGTAAAGAATCATTTCATTAAAAGGATAACAACTTTCCAATTTATTTTGATATAAACCCAAAGATAGGATAGATTTGTTCAAAGAAATGCAGTTAGGTCTTTATAGTGGGCTTTTATAAATTCTACTAAGATTAAGGTATAATAGAACTATTATGAAGAATAGCAGAACTTTAAAAAAGACTATAGATATATTGCCTCTTTCTCTGAGAAATTTCAATTTTGTATAGAGGAAAACACTGAGCAGAAAATAATGTATTTCAACATCAAAGAAATTATAGCCATAAGCAAGTTATATATCTGTGTTCTTAGAAGTTCCAGGTAATCATTTATTCAAAAATCAAAGAATTGCAAAGTGTACCAGAAATAAAGTAGTTGTCTTCATTGAATGTTCAAATAATTTTATTAAAATAACTACTGTTGCAATTTACTTGTTCCAGAAAGTTTAAACCCACTGCAAAATGGTTCACTATTCAAAATTCATGAAGAAAAGTTACTGATAATCAGTATCAGAATCTCACAAAGTTTAGCATCAAGATATCTTTCTCTTCCAGGGAAAAATACACTGAAATTATTAAACTCTTAAGATATATTTTTATCAGAGATAGATTCAACTGATAATGATATTTTCCTCCAAATCAAATATTCAAACCAGGGACTCAATGGATTTTTCACATGTTTTCAGGTAGAATATCTTGTTCCTGTTTCTAGAATACTTCAAACACTCACACTTTCAACAGTGTGGATATACTACATAACTAAAATCCTAATTTGTTTTATTAAATTTAAATCTAGGCCTTCCACATCTGAAACAAATTTTTCTTTCATCCCAGTTGGCTTCTACTCACAAGTACCTTGTTTTTCCCACGTGCACATGACATGGTTTTTTTTTTTTTTTTGTATCTTTTACATAATCCTCTGAATATATGCAATATTTTATGCCTAAAATGCTTTCTTTAAATCACCATTCTGAGTATTGCACTTATTTTAGAATTTTTCTTAAAATACTTAAAAAGTCTATGTTTTTATTCTTGAGATTCCAATTTCTCTGTTATTATCACCAATACTATTTGTGGATTTTACCAATGACAGAATCAAAAAGGAACCCTCACTGACTGGAACTTTGATTCCATCTCCATTTTTTTTTTCAATAGCTTACACCAGCAACACCAAACTCAAAATTTTCTCAAGTGGCTTCTATTAAATTTGACTGTCATTGGCCTTTATGGGGGTACTTATTCCTCTTAACAAATTCTCAGTGAGAACACTGCATATGTTGATGTTTTAACTCTTTTCTGGAACTTTTCTCCACTGCATTCTGCCAGATAACAACACACTTGTCTTATTACTTACTGTATTTCACTGTTCAAATATACTTATGCACATTTGTTTATATTACACTGCAATTTTCTGAGGGAGCTCAATATCTTTCAAATATCTCAAATACATATATAATGAATGGTGCATCATCTAGGAAGTTGCAAAAGAAAGAAATGAATTCAAAAGTTATCAGAAGAAAGAGAATTAAACATCAGAGAAGAAATAAATGAAAAATATCAACAAAAATGAGTGTTGGTTTTTTGAAAAAAACTACAGAGCTTCAGCTAGACAAAGAAAATAAAGCAAAAGAAGAGACATTACAATTGATGCCATAGGGAAAAAAAGTTTAAGAAATTGCTCTTTGAAGTTTAAATGCAGTTTTTAATTGATACATAAAAAATAAAAAGTATGTACTTTAGGTTACTATGTGATATATATATATATATATATATATATATATATATATAATATTATATTAATTTAGCCAGATTTATAATGAGAATCAGAAGATAAAACCAGTTGTAAAGAGTTTACAGTTTCACCATAAAGGAAGTGTGTGCAAAGTTGAGGCCTTGCAGAGTGAGTTGTTGGGAAAACATTACCTTTACAAAGAGGATAAATACTTTACATCAGTTGAAGGCCTCTTGGGTATAAGCCACACTTACTCATCATAAGCTCAAAGGTTCAAATGTGCAAACGTTCTGAAAAGAGAGCCCCTGGTCTCCCCTGCTTGAGATGGACCACCTATGGAATTGGCTCCTTAGCATTCATTTCACCATGTTCAGTTCTTTAGGCATTTAGAGGCTGCTGCAGCCATGCTCCAAAGGGACCTGGTTATTGCCTGAGGTACCTTGGTGTCATCCATGTGGTGCTGTTTTTTCAGGCATACAGAACACAAGAGTTGTAGGGTAATGAAGGCTTCCACTGAGATTTTAAAAAAGGCTTGGAGGCCAGGCAATATACTCATGAAAGAGTAGTGTGTAAAGCTGTGATAGTAAAGCTGAAAGTGCAGTGGAGACCCTAGAGAGTTGGAGATACAAGGAATCTGCAATATTTGTTGAGAAAAGTCTCAAACAAAAAAATGGAGCCAGCCCAACAGAGAGGTCATGTGGACTACAACCAGCAGTGTAGTAGGGGAAGAAGAGTCACTCAAGCCTGTAGGAGTTCTCATCTTGCCTGAATACTGGAAAGGAGCTATATGTTTTTGTTTTGCTAGGTTTGGGTCCTATCTATTTCTATTCCTTATTTCTCTCTTATTGAGTATGAATATTTATGCTTTGCCATTGTATATTGGAAATACTTACCTTTCTTTCTTATTTTTACAGGTGTTCACAACTAAGAGTCTACTTTGTGTTTCAGTGAAGACTTTGGACTCTTAAGAAATCAACTGTATCTGTTTTACTTAATGAAATGGACATGAGCCTTCTGGAGTTCAGGGATAGAATGATATGGTTTAGATCTAAAATGTGCTCCCAAATCTCATGTGTTTGGAAGGTAATTGGATCATGGGGTACTATAGTCATCATTGAATTCATTCATTGATGAGTTCAGTAGGTAAAAGTGCTATTAGGAGATGGAGTTTGGTTAGAGGCAGGTCACTGGAGATGACTTCAAGAGTTAAATATTGACCCAAATTCTTCTCTTTGTGCTTCCTGACTACCATGAAGTGAGCACTTTTCTTCTGACATACCCACCTGTAATACCATTTCTGCCTTGGAGCTAATTAACCATGGACTGAATCCTCTAAAAACTGTGAACCAAAAAAAAAAAAAAATGTCTCCTTCTTTAAATTTTGGCTATTGAGCATTTATTCCCAGCAATGGAAAAGTGACTAATACAGTAAATTTGTAGGATATACAATCAACATACAAAAATCAGTAGAATTTCTGTATGCTAATAATGAACCATTCAAAAAAGAAATCAGGAAATCAATCCAATTTTCAAATTCTACAATAAAAATTACTTAGGAGTATATTTAACCAAGAAAGTGAAAGACTTGTATACTAAAAAGTCTAAAGCACTAAAGAATAAAAATAAATGAAAAGTTATGCTGTGTTTACATATTTGAAGAATAAATATTGTTAAAATGTTCATACTATTCAAAATGATCTATAGATTAAATGTACTCCTGTCAAATTCCAGTAATATTTTTTCACGTAAATAAGAAAAGTAGTCATAAAATCCATGTAGGATCCCAAAATACCCTCAGTACCTAAAGTGACTGGGCAACAGGAATAAAACTGGAAGCCTCATGCTACCTAATGTCAACATGAACTACAAAGCTGTTATAATGAAAACAGTATGGTACTTATATAAGAACAGACACATAAACCAATATAACAGAATAGGAAGCTCCAAAATAAATTCAAGCATTTACAATCAATTGATTTTTAACAAAGGTGCTAAGAATATGCAATGAGAAGGATAATATTTTCAGTAAATGGTGTTACAAAATCTGTGTATTAGAGGCTTATCTCACACTGTACACAAAAATAAATTCAAACAGTATTAAAGACTTAAATGTAAGATTTGAACTTGTAGAATGGCATTGGTTTGGGGAATAATTTTTCTGAATATGACTAAAAAAACCTAGGGAATAAAAAGAAGAATACACAACAAATTAACAGTAGGAAAATGCAAATCAAAGCCAAAAAATGTATTATCTCACTTTAGTAAAAATCACAAAAGACAAGAAATAAATGTTGGAAAGAAAGTAGAGAAAATGGAATTCCTTCTCATTGCTGGTGAGAATGAAAGTTAATAAATACAGTGATTATGGAAAAATGATATACAGGTTTCCCAAAAGTTTA
Source organism: Dasyprocta punctata (assembly GCA_004363535.1). NCBI lineage: Eukaryota > Metazoa > Chordata > Mammalia > Rodentia > Dasyproctidae > Dasyprocta > Dasyprocta punctata. The sequence goes on along the minus strand of RJWM01021945.1, from coordinate 15,153 downwards.
AAAATAAAAGTATTACATGATCTAGCAGTTCTGTTAATGAGTTTATAACCAAAAGAAATGAAATCAGTAATTCAAAAATGTATTTATACTTTCAAATTAATTGCAGTATTATTCAGAATAGCCAAGATATAAATTAATCTTAGCATCCACTGATGAACAGGCAAAGAAAATATATACAAAATGGGACACTATCAGCCTTAAAAAGAAGGAATACTATCATTTGAAGCAAAATGGATGAACATGGAAGACAGTAAGTGAAATAATCTAGGCACAGAATGACAAAAACCACACGATGTCACTTATGTGTAGCATCAAGAAAAGCGAACTCAGAAGTACATAGAAGAAATGGTTACCAACATGCAGCAGAATGGAGATTGAATTCTTGGGGACATATTGGTGACGAGATACGAAGTTTCATTTACATAGAAGCAATATGTAAAAGAGATCTGTTGTACAACATGCATAGTTAACAACTGTGTATGGTATTTTGAAATTCACTAAAAGAGTACATTTTCAGTGTTCTCAGTTCAAAAAATGACATGTGAAGTAATGCATGCATTAATTATTTCAATTGAGACATTCTACCATGTTTATATATTTCAAAATTTTGACTGTAAAATAATATATAAAATTTATTGGCCAATTAAACTATTCACCATTCTACCTAGTATTAGCAATTTGGAAAATAATGGTTCACTAAAATGTGTAGATTTTTGAAATTTTCATATTTTTATTGCATAATATAAAGTATCACTTTTACTAATATCACTGTGTTAAGAAAATATTCATACATTGGAAAGTTATCAAGGTCATGGATGTGCTATATGTTTTCCAAAATTCTAATTTTGCCTTGAAAGTTCAAATTTTATCATTGGTACAAATGCTGACAGCTGATTTTCTTGAAGTGATAAGCTTATTCCATTTTTTTTTTGGAGAAATATTTGACAACTCAAATACAAATCACCATCTGCTAGTTTATCAGTTGTTCTTCAAACAAAAACGGTGTTCATTGTAGGACAGCAGCTAACTCAGCTGGCAACTCAGTTGTTTAAATGCTTTTGCTCCATTTTTACCTCCAAATGCAGCAGAAGTGCATTATATCTATTGCTTGTGTGCCACAAGAGTATTAAAAAGCTATGTGTTCAAAGGTTGAGATTTAACTAAACAATTTTTATAGCTTCACCAAGCTTATCCTTATGTGGGATTGCCCATCCCATTCTTTACTGCAAGTGCATGGTGGTGTAGAATATAGTGACTACTAGTAAAGTTGGGCACTATCGTCTTGATTCAGACTAAGGTGCTAATAGTTTTCTCACCATTTATTTTGTGCCATTGTATTGATGATCACATAGTGAACAAAAAGGAAGTAACATTTTAATATAATAGGAAAACAGTATTGAGTTTGTGGACTCCCTAAAAGGGTCTCAGGAATGCTGACAGGTCTACAGTTCACATTTTGAGAACTGTTGCCCTAGATGCCTCACACAGTGACTTGTACAAAGTAGTTATTTCTATACCTGGTTATTGAAAAGCTGTTTGATTATAACTTGGACTTAGCCTTGTTTGACTTAGCATCAAGTAAGACTTTTTTGGTACCAACTTACAGACCAGTTATCTAAATTAAAATGATTTAGAAAACATAATCTCAAACTCTAGTTTTGTAACTATCGAAATCTGCTCAAGTTTAACTTTCCTCTAATGACAAAATTGGCTTCTTTTTCATTAGTTCACCGGGTGAACAGGGGCTGGTGTCTCAGAATTCCGGGAGTAAGCTGTGCCATGCTGATGGGTACAACCTGACGCCTGGCCAGAAATTGCTTGGCTTGGCCGGGGCTACGACTGTGGTTAGACTGATTTAGAATTTGTTATATTGGGAGCAGCATGATTATCCTGTTTTCCTTCTTGTTGTGTGCCATGTGGAATTTATCTAAGTGCTGATTTCCCATATCCTTGGCAAGGAAGTGAGTGTTTCAGGGGCCAATTTGCTTTTTACTTGCCTATGTAAGATCATTTTATCTTCATTTTCCTCTGAGTTATGTAACAAAATATCTTTCTGAAACTTCTAAGAGACAAATTCCCTCCCTCCCTCTCTCTTCTAGAGGCACTTGAGATCTGATTTTAATAGTCTTGTGCATAGCAGCAATTAAAAGTATGGGAGGATATTTGGCCATGGTCCACTGTGACCTTGATCATAATTCTTCTCATGTCTTCTCCAAAGAGTGCTAAGTGGTTTGAGTCCACAACTTTGCTCTGTAGTTAAACAGAATATCAAGGATGACTAGGGAAATTGTTTTCATTCCATCTCATAGGCTCATGATATTTAGGGTGATAACAGGATACTATTTCCTCTATTAAGTTATGGGATATATAAAATGGGTACTAGGTCAAAAGGAAGTCAGAGTATAAAAGTTGGATTGTTTAAATAAAAACAAGAAAGTCAAAGCATAAAATGTAGCAACATCTTACCATTTGCCATTGAGTTTCATTTGTTTGTTTGAATTGAAGTTCATACTCCAGCATTATCCATCCCTTATCAACATCTGCACTGGTTGGTGGCTCCCATCTCACTTGGATGTCCCCATAAATTGACGATGCACTAGTGTTCATTAGAGTCCAATTGAGGCCAGTGGGTGGATCAGGTTGCACTGTGCAATTCAACAGATAATTAGTACCGAGAGAGACACAACTTAATATTAATGGAGTGCTTTCCTCTCAAGAGATCAAGTCAACTTATACACATCGATCATTTATATTTTTAATTGCTTTAATATTTCTATTATTATAACTCTCATCTTATGGAAGACAGCTGTTTTTAAATTAAGGATAATATATTTTTAACTTTTAAAAAATAGCTCCCAAAACTTCTTTTTGAGCCTAAAATTTGATCTATAACTTCTTTTTAAAGATTTGTCATGTTTTATATTTCTTTGAGTTCTCTTAGCATTAACATTTTGGGGTTTTGGCAGAGGAATTTAAACTTAAAATGGAAGGATTGAAGAATCAGACACACCTCAGAATTTAAATATGGGCTATTCCAGAACTAGATACAAGAGAATTTTTTCTCTTCCAAATTGTATGATCTGGAACAAGGACCTTTTCTTATTCCTTTTTATATTGCCTTTTTATAATCTTTTTAAACACATTATAAATGATCCTTACCTTTGTCATCTAGTCATGTGATTGCTTCTTCAGACATAAGAAGAGAGACATTACTGTGCTCTCTTTTTTTATTTTAAAGAGAATAAAACCAAAGAAAATAGAACAGAATAAAGCCAATCAGAACAGAACGATGAAAGCAACACAGAACTTCAAATAAAGATAATAGGAAATCAACAATGGCTAACCATAACGTCTCTTGTTTTCTTCAAAATAACTGCCCATACCATCAGACATAATAAAATTAAACGAAACAAGATAAAATAAAACCAAACCTAACAAAATAATGAAAACAATAAAGGAATTCAAAACAAGGTAATAGGAAATTAACAGTTTCACAATATCTATTGTATATTTTGGATCCTACTAACTCCTTCAGATTTTATGCTAGGGAGATAACATGATGTTCACCCTTATGAGTTTGAACCATTTCACCCATGAGTATGATTGCAAGTTGGATCCATTTACCTACAAGAGCTTCGAGATTATCTTCTTTATAGCTGAGTAGCTTTCCATTGTATAAAAATACCATATCTTCCCTATCCATTCTGCAGTTGATGGGCAAGCTACCTTTGTTTTTTTTTTTTTTAATGGTTTCCTATTGCATAGAATATTGTTTTCTCTCTTTTGACTTTCAGCCTGTTAATTTCTTTTTAAGTTAAATGTGTTTCTTGTATATGGCATATTGATGGATCTTGTTTCTTGATCCACTCTCCTGTTTCTTTTTATTGGTGAATTGAGGCCACTACATTAAAGGTTACAACTAGCATGCATTGGCTAGTCTCTGCCATGCTGTCCTCCTGCTGTTGGGCCCCCACTTTTTCCCTCCATTCAATTGCCTTCCCTGTTTGGTGATCCCCTCTGCTGCTTCTCCTGTAACCATGGTCATTTTTATCTCTCTCTAGAATATCCTTCAGTGCTCTTTGTAGGGTTGGTTTGGTGGTCATATGAATTCCTTCAAGTGTTCTTTATTATGGAAGTATCTTATTTTTTCACCAATTTTGAAAGATAGTTTTTCAGGGTACATCAAACTGGGCTGGAAGGTGTTTTCTTTCAGGATTTGAAACACTTTACTCCAAGCTCTTCTTGAGTTGATGGTTTGTGTTGAGAAGTCTGTCATGATTCTGATGGGTTTTCCTTTCCAGGTGATCTGTTTCTTTTCTCTAACAGCCTTTAAAATTCTGTTCTTGTGTTGAATTTCTGGGATCTTGATTATTATATGTCTGGGTGTAGATTTATTTTGGTTATGGTTAGCTGGAGTTCTATATGCTTCACTTATCTGAATGTCATTTCCTTTTCCCATGCTTGGGAAGTTTTCTGCTATTACTTCTGTAAATAGCCTTTTTATGGCATTCATGTTGACCCCTGCTTTTTCACTGACACCTATCAGTATTAAATTATTTTTCTTTGTGTCATCTTGCAGCTGTTGAATTGTTATTTCCTGGTTTCTTGTTATTTTTAAGAAATCTTTCCTGTCATGATCACTAGCTGCCATCTTGTCTTCAAGGTCTAAAAGTCTATCTTCAGTCTCTTTCAAGTGGTTTTGCCAGGTTTTGATGGAGTTTCTAATTTTCTAGATATCTCTTTAAATCTGTTTCATGCATTGTAATTCTTTCCTATATTGTTCATTCAAGATTTTCATCCTTTTACTATTCTCCTCTTTTTTTTATCTATGTCTTCTTTAGATATGCTCAGCAATTCTTTCATTACATTTGTGACTTCTTTTTTTACCTGAGATATTATTTCTGATCTGATTACATTTACAGTCTCATGAAGTTGTTTCTTTACCTCAGTTTCTATCCTTTCAGAGATTTCAGGTGTGCAATTTCCATTTTCTTCCATGACTGTATCTTCTAGACTTGTTCTCTGTGGGCTGGAGGTCTGAGATTGCTTTTTGCTCCTTTGTCTTGACATTTTCCTGGATCCCTCCTGACAAGCCAGTTGTAGGGTCTGAGGTGCTTCCCACATTGGCTTCCCCTCCACAGTGTAGAGGAATAGGCCAGGAACCTGGGTTTCTCTGAACTCTGGTTCCCAGGGAGGCAGCGGGACATGGAGCGGGCTTCTCCAGACTTGTACAGCTGCACTGAGGCTTCCCTGATTGCCATGGGTGTGTGGTGGTAAGGCTGCTTCTTCTCTCAGCCTGTGTGGCTACACCAGGACTCCTCTGATGGCAGCAGGTATGCAGGGATGTGTTTGTCTGATTCTCCTGGCCCACACTGGCTGCCTACAGGAAGTAAGTGTATCCAGTGGCATCCTGTGGGCACATGGGGCGTGTCTGGCTCTTTCTCCCTGCTTGTTCTGCTTACCTGAGGGAAACAAGTGCCCTGATGGCAGTAGGGGCACAGGGGCATGTCTGTACCATGCTCTCTTGAAATAGTGATGATTTAATATTTTCTGTGTTTTACTCACCTGTCATGTAGACAATATGAAACAGTGTTTTCCTCAGTTTCTACTCATATATTCTACATTTTTAGATAGATAAGTTACGTTATATTAGGACCATAGTACCACAGTTTCCCAAAGTTTGCTGAAGAAAAATGCAGATTCTACAGTTAGCTCTCATTACTGAGAAAAATGCAGATTCTTAGCTTTCATTACTGAGGCTTTTAAAAATCACTTGCAGCTAAAGAGTAACACTTTCTTTTCTACAATCTGTAGATGGTAGTCTATAGTGCTGCAAAGTCTGAGTCCCTAGTATTGATCAGAGATAACCCTACAGATTTATGCTGTGAACACCCAGTACTGATTGGCAAATCTGGAAGTCAAAGGAGAAAGTTCTTATTTGATCCAGAATAAAAACAGACCGATGGTGGAAAAGCATGCTGCTGGCCACTGTGAAGTACATGCCACTTTAAAAAATAAGGAAAAACTTTTCCTATTTTAACTCATAGTTATATACATTACTACATTTTATAAATTAAATCTGAAGGATATTCAAATTACATATGCCCATGTAATGGCAGTAATACCTTGCCCATTTATATATACTCTTTGGAGCTTGAGAAATGTTGATAACTAAAGCCTGCAGATACCAATCTATAAAAATGTTTTTGATGGAAAATTTCTAAAACATATTATTCATGATGTGTCTTAAAATTTCCCTTGTCCACTTTACAGAGGATGTAGGACCTTTTCAAAAAGGCACAATTCCACTCCATTAAGAATAATAATGACCTCTCCCTTACCTCTACAATACATGTGAAACAGTTAAAAGTATCTGAAACTTAATATATCCAGGACTAAACTGCTGGTCTTCCTGTCCAACACTTACCTGATTCTTTTTCATCTTCACCATTTCTGTTACTGGTGACTCTATCCCTCCAGTTGCTCAACATTTAAAACAATGAATTCTTTCTTGATTCATCTTTTTCTCAGTGTCGCATATTCTGTAGCTGTAGTCTCAAGATGCATTCAGACTCTAACCACTTTTCTCTGCCTGCATGCCTATAATTTGGTTCTAGTCATTATCATTTTTCACCCCTCCTGTTGCACTAGCCTCCTCATTATTTTCCTTCTCATGTCTTTCTTCACTCTGTTTTTCATACAGTCTTCAATATAGTAGACGCAATAATTGATCCCCTCAGTGCTTAAATTAGAGCCTGTGAGTCATCATTTAAAACTCTCCAAAGGGCCAAGGAGTGTTGTTCAGCAGTAGAGTGCTTGCCTAGCACCTGTGAGGCCTTGGATTTAATTCACAGCAGAGGGTGGAGGGTGGAGCTCCAAGGTTTCCTATCACTTTCCATGTAAAACCAAAGTCATTACAAGCACTTGAAAAGTTTTATAATCTCTCCAATCTGTTCTTTTCCTTGCCCTTCCCTCAGAAATATGGTTATTATCTTATTTCCTTCTTTACTCCAATATCACTGTCTCATTGATAACTGTACTTAAAACTGCAACCCCTCCAACACCTGATTTTCTTTCCTTACTAGTCCTCCCTGCCATTGTCTTTCCAGTCTCACTGGGATTAAATCCTACTGGGACAGACTTTTTTTCCCCACCACATAGAACATTGCCTGGCCACAGGAAAGAACATTATACATACTTGCTGAATGAACTGAATGAATGACTAACATATTACTCATAAAACAGCCCGTGACATAGTAGAATGTTTAAACAATACAGGAGGAAACTGTGGCTTGTGGTGACTGACATCTTTCTCAAGACATATTGGCTCTTGGCACTCATTTTCTGACCATCTCTTCTGCTTCTTTGCTATTGCTGTAACTCTGCCTATCATCTTTTGCCTTGATTGCATAGTTTTCTAACCTCTTCATCTCTAGTCCTATTTTAATATTCCACCTGAAGATAGTAAGATTAATTTCTCCCAGAAGTTAATAACATGACAGGTGTTATTGGATAGGCTTGAGATTAAGAGCATGGAATCTGTAGTTTAAATCTCAACTCTACCTACTAGCTCATTGATCTTGGGTAACTCATATAACTGCTCTGAGCTTCAGTTGCATCATTTGTAATATGAGAATTAAATAGAACCTATCTTGCATGATCATTATACATGGTGAGTTCTTTGTAAGTGTTATCAATAGTCTAGTTATTTCTCTGCTTAAGCACCTACAAATGCATCTTTTGGCAGTAAGGGAAAGCCCAGATTCTTTTGTGAAGCATATAAGAAAACTGATGGTTTCTCTAGTTGACCAGTAGGCCTGTCCAACTCTTCCTGAGTCCTTGAATTTTCTGTATGGATTGCCACTTTTAGAACTTGGTAGTTGCTATAAGGCTCAATCCACCATGACAACTGGCAGCTCTCACTCATGTTTTAAGGGGAAAGCGAACTATCACCATTTCTGAAGCCCTTCCTTATACTTCAGGCCCAGTTAATCATTAATGCCTTTAGGTACCACCTTGGTCACTATGTACTCCACTTACCTGAAGTCCAACATTTCTCAAAACATACTGTAGAACACTGTACTACAATTATTTGAATATGTCTGGCTTCTTTACTTGATATATCTTACTCATTTCATACATGCAGGCGCTCAGTGAAAGTCAGCCAAGTAAATGGGAGAGCTGATTATTGGCAGGAACAGGGTTCAAATACAGGTCTTAACTCTGTATTCTCACAACTACCCTGCTATCCCATTTAGCATCAGCTAAAGAGCTATATCCATGGATAGAACATATACTTAATAGTTTCTGTAAACTAGGCCCTTAGGTTATCTTTTCTTCTTATTACAGTTTTTTTTCTTTGTCTTCTCTGTCAAAGTCAGGTTATCAGATTTTACTTGTTTCTGTCTGCAGCATCAAGTCAGATTCTCCCAGTGTTTTCATTTGCTGATGATTGGGAAATCACACATAAGAGCAACACATCTGGGAGAAACGACAAGGAATTCCTATAAGCAACAAATGAGCTTTTGTCGGTATATTTTGAGGCACCGAGTTCAGCTACTAAAGTCATTCTTTGATTCTTTTCATTTTTCTGTTTATACTATTAGCGTATAAACATGGATATTCTAATTTTAGTTGTTTGTTTCGTTTTGTCTTGTTTTTCTCTTGTGTACACACTATGGGCAAAAGCACATCTGTGTGGATTTTGACTTAGTTCACTGAGCTGATTATCGCCAATATTTGTTTTGAGATACTATAAACAGGTCTTTCAACCGTGAATGTTTTGTAAATGTAAAATTTGAGAATTATTACACTTTGTGACAAAGAAAATCTAGGCTTTGATTATGACTAATGACCAAAGGAAAAGGTCAACATATTTCAGTAGATCTCAAATATAATTATATAAAATAATTAGGAGAAAAACAATCCTAAGAGTACAATGAATTTGCCCCTTGCAGTGGGACAGAAAAGTGCAATCCAGGTTTGAAGACTTCCTAGAGGAAAAGACTTCCACTATTTTCTTTTTCTTTTTTTTTTTTTTTTTTTTTTGCGGCACCGGGGATTGAACTCACAACCTCGCACCTGCCAGGGCAGGCGCTTAAGCCACTGAGCCAAACTCCCAGCCCTGTTTTTTGCAGGCAGGGTCGTACTGTGTAGCTCAGGCCGGCCTTGCGCTCGCGTTGTAGCCCAAGCCTGCCTCGAACTCACAATGCTCCGCCTACCTCAGCCTCCCGAGTGCTGGGATTAAAGGTGTGCGCCACCACGCCCAGATTCCACTATTTTCTTCACAACACTTTTCTTCATGATATTTATTGCCAGAGTTTTTAATGACAGAATCAATTTAACTTCGTCCTGCTCTTTCCTTTCATTCATGAGCTGATCCTATCTCCTGTCAAATAGACTCCATGCACCTAAAGAAAATCTTTCTACTTAATTATAGTTAGAAAAGGAGAGTTTCCTTACTTATATTGTCTAAAACTATGTCAAATGAAACAAACCTGCGATTTACCTATTTCCTCAACAAAGAAACACTTTTGATCCACTATATCACCATTACTAGTTAGCTTGATACAGTAGGGCGTCCAAACGGAGGTATATGACGAGTTAAAGTAACAGCTATTTTCTCCAGCAGAGACATAATCAGGGCATTCTTTCCATTCATTCTTCTTCCCGTGAGTGTTCCTGAAATGGAGAATAAAAGAGGATTAGTCACCCCTCGAATCATGCTATAACTTAAGTCAAAGTGAGTGCTTGACAGATTAGATGAATAAGAGCTTAAGTATGTTATGATAAAATGTTTTGCATTTCAGCAGCACTATGTTCTAGAAGCATCACATGTATAGACAATATCATTGCTGCCTGAAGACGGTTAGGAGGTGATTTGATACTTCTGCCTATAGTGAAAGCATCCATCTATTGAGTGCCTATGTTGGATCAGCTGTTAAATAAGCAATTTCTATGGTAAGTGCTTTATTATTTATATTCTACAAATAAAAAATTCTGGGGCTTGAGGAGGCTTAAAAATGTTACTTTATTAAACCATGCAGAGAGCCAATTCCCAAATCATTGAGATTCCCAGAGAATAGTCAATCTTTGTACCTGGGTTTTTTTCTCCAACTCATGCTGACAGAAACTGAGGATACATGCTGATGGTGTGCTGCATGCTGAGTCACACATTATACCCAGCACTAGTGCTATGCAGATTTAAAGATAAATAAGATTTGGTCCCTAACTGCAGACTAGAAGAAGACTCACACATAATCATCTGAGTACTTTTTTTGATCTCTTATATTCATTCCATTAATATTCAGTGAGAACCAATTACATATGAGACATCCTGCTGGACACTATGAGAGACACAAAAGCACCTAAGGAATAACTTCAGCCTCAAGAGAAGAGACTAAAAATCTATATAACAAAGCAGTGTGGGCAAGCATTCAGAGGTAGAGTTCAGTGGGGTCCTCCAGAGTTCAGAAATAGAAATAATTATTCCGTTCATGGAAGGTGGTGTTTTTAGCAATACTGAAAGATGGGTAAAAGTTTAATAGATGGCAATAAGAAAAGGAAAGAAAAGGAGGAAGCAGCAGTCAAAGGTGTTGAGGTAAGAAGTATGGGCATAAGTGAGGTGAGTGGAGTAGGAGGAAACAGAATGATAGAAAAGACTTTTGTTAAATTGAAATTGCTACTTAGGTAGGATAATCCATTACTCCTTTATTATATACTATCCAATATCTGTTGAGAAGAGAATAAGTGAAGGGGGCATAAAACAATGAAATCCTTAGTTAGGAAACAAGCAGGCAGGAGTGATTGTGGTGCCTGTGGAGAGCAGATGTCTGTGGAGGTTTGGGACGGTTCTACTGTGGGAAGGTGTGGGCAGCAGTGGGCAGTAGCACTTCAGGCTATGAAGAAGGCTGGGCCTGAAAGACAGGAATGACAGATATGGTGAAGATACATACTTCTTTCTTTACAGCTGTTTATCAAGCTGGTCTCTTTGGCACTAGGAGGAAACTTATGTGGGATTGGGTGGTCCTGTGGACAGCTGCTTGTCAGCTGCTGGAATAAATTTGGAAATAAAATGGAAGATACTCCAGGGTCTGAGACATTGAATTGTTGCTTAAATTCTAGTTGAGATTCTTAAATATTGCATGACCTTGGATGAGAGAGAGAGTCATCTCTTCTGGGTAAAATGAGTCAAAGGCAAAAGAAAGGATAATACGTTTGCATGTGTATGTATATTTATTGTAATAGAGAAAAGATTAAAATGTTAGGGAGTTAGTTAAGACATCAAATTATAGTATTTTAAAATTTGATCTTAAAATTCAAACTAAGACTGTATTAGAGAATGGTTAATAAAATTTTCAATGCAAAAGAGTTTCACGTAATTGTAGGGAAGATATGAAAGGTAGTTAGAATAATTTATAGTATAAAAGTTAGAACACTTAAAGTATTAAGATATTCCAAAGATGCAGGGTGGTGCTTAGCAAGTCCGGATTTGTAATAGGGAGGCTAGCTTGGTTATGTTTAATAGTTTCTCGGTTTTGGCAATGTTACCATGAGGCTCCCATGAGGATTGTGGGGAAAACCGTTTACATTTACTCAAATCTGTTAGCTCTACAGAACAAACCACTTATAGCACTTATTTTTAAGAATGATGGATCAGGAATAGCTAGTTCAAAACACAGCTCCCAATATCTGTTCATTTATCAAAGCTGAATAAATATTTAAAACTCATTTATGAAATTACTAAATCTAGACCTTGGCAAAATAATGGACTTGAAGCAGATACATCATTACTGGCCTCACTGGATTAACTTTCTATACAGAAGAACAAGCCAATTTATAGAAGTTACTCTTTTCCTGCAAAAGATAAACACTTTCGGTTTTCTCCTAGACTATCTTATAAAAAGAATCATAACATGGGAGAATATCATCAAAAATCAGAGACAAGAGCAGAAGAAACATTTTATAGCTAAAGGTAACCAATCAGAGAAGATATCATAAAAATCATAAAATAAAACATTTATTTTTTAAGGGTAACTCTTTCCATTACATATACCTCATGCATTTTTTTTTTTTTGGCTTAACATTTAACCTTCTGGAAAAAACTGTAACAATGCCACTGTCCCTTTCTAATTTCCCCTACAACTTTGCATGGAAAACTAAAAACTTCTTTTTAAGAAAGGCCTGAGTAATTTTTGAAGGAGGCTATTGTGGAGAATGGCAGATGTGTGGGGATACACCCTTAATGAACCAGGTGTTCCTATACCCACTTTCTTTGAAAATAATGTCATATCTAGTGGAAGAACTGAAGGCACAGGGCTCTGCTGTGTTTCTGGAGCCTGCTTCTGCAATGCCTGTCATTTGCATTCATACTGAGTCCATCCCAAAGCTCAGAGGCTGGATTTGGCACCATCTCCATCACAGGGTGGCAGAGACTGTTCTGAATCAGCTGTGCTAAAATATGGGGGCTTCCTCTTCTGCCAGCTCACCTGGCAAGGAGCAGGACCATACAAAACACAAAAGTGCCTCTGTGCCTGTGCTGTTGCTCTCCTGTCGACAGCCTCATGTGTTCAGATTCTCTTGTGCTTTGGATGACAAGGGCAGGCCACCTAACTGAAAGCCCATCGCACCATTCCCTTCCTTGTTCTTTTCTGCATTCAGTGACTCCAATGTTGGGTAAAGTCATGCCACAGTGTTATATGTGTCAGGGAAGATAAACACGATTCTATAGTTTCAGCAGTGTCTGGCAAATGAACTCTAAGAAACAACGATAAGTGTCAGAAGGCTGTCTATATTTCCCTTGGTGTGTGAGTCCGAATGAATAAATTAATTTACTCATTTTGATGAAACTAGTTCTGTGTTGTTGAGAAAAAGCACAAAAACTGCACCTATTAAGTTTCTCATCACTTATAAATAGCACAGTAAATTCATACATACTTAAGGAAAATAAACGGTATATTTTGTATTCGTGTACACTTTCTGATGTGTCCAAAAGCCCTTGCTCACATCTGGCAGGTGAGTAAGGCTACTTGTGGTTGCTAACACAAAGCATTTGTTATGTGAAAATTAAGCATCCAGCTTGTTTTGAAAATGGTCTTACAGCATACCAGTCACACCAATAGTAAAAAATTAAATCATTTGTATAGTCCAGAATTCATTGTTATTTGAAATTATTATTATACTACCAGCAATAGGAAAAGCAGTTACCATTTACTGAACATTTATTATGTGTGAAGGTCTATGCCAAAAGTTTTTGAGTATTATCTAACAAAATCCTCACTAGAAGCCACGAGGCAAATCCATCTCCATTTTGCAAATGAAGAGGCTGAGTTGCACACACTTTGACTAATTCACACAGTGTTGTCTGGTGAGTCAGTACTAGAGCAGTAGAGCAAGGTTGAGCTCAGGTACTTAAATGCTGGCTGCATCTTCCTATCTTTTCCCAAGTCCTCAGTGTGTATACAGCATCATTATCCAACTGATAAGAGATTAAGCTTAAGGATCCTCACTGTTTGTGTCTTGGTTTAGACCTTTTCTGGGTGGCAAAGAAATGTTTAAGTGTTTAATCCTGAAATTTAAAAAGGTGAAAAGGTATAGTGTTGTTCTATAGCATAGTAGGATAACTGTGGGGACAATTAACTGAATATTTCAAAACCGCTAATAGACAATGTTCCCAACATAGAGAAGCAATGAATGTCTGAGATGATAGATCCACTACCCAGATTTGATCATTACACACCATATGCGTGCATTGAAATGACACATGATAACCCATAAATATGTACAATTACTATGTGTCAATTAAAAAATGGTATAATGTAAGAATAATAAAAAGAAAATAATGCCAAGTAAGGGATTAAAAATAAATTTATTGGGTGGTGACTACATTTCAAGACCTTTGTTTCCCTCTTCCTCAGTTATTTTTCAGGACCATTAGTAGAAATGAGAAAGTATTATAGTTCTTCAGTGTATACAACTAATTTAAGAGGAACATAGTCTATTCTCTACAAGAAAACTCAAGATGAATCTTTAAAATCATGCATTTTTCAAAGCACATCTATGACTTTCTGCCACACATAGATTTAAAACCCTCGCTGACCTAGATAGCTTCGCATGGTCTGTCCCCAGTCGCTCTGACTCCTTCCCGCATCACTGTATCCCATTTTCAGTCTGTGCCACTCCCACTGGCCTTTCACTTTCCTCAAATGTGCCAAGACCGCCCCAATTTGTACTTGCAATTTCCTCTTCCTATACAGCTTTCCCTTAGATATTCCTGTGGTAACTCTCCCTGCATTTCTTTCTCTGCTCTAACACACCATATTAGAGAGGGCTTTTTTTGACTCCCATACCTCAAATATCACTGAAGCCCCAAACACACATTATCTCTCATATTCACACACTGATTTATATCCCCATATTCTCACTCCCACTTTGACATGCACATACTTGCACACATGCTCAAACACAGTGCTGACATTCTTCATCTTTTTTCTGGCTTTATTTTTTAATAACCTGATGTGACTGGCTGATACTTTATTTTTTATTGTCTGGATCCCCCACACTGGAAGGGAATCTCCATGAGATCAAGGATTTTTATCTTTTTGTAATCACTGTTACAGCTCCAGTGCCTAAAACAGTATGCATCACATAGTAAACATTTAATTTTTATTTTTAAAATAAATGAATGAGGGCTGGGAGTTTGGCTCAGTGGCTTAAATGCCTGTCTGCCAGGAGTGAGACTGTGAGTTTGATTCCCGGTACTGCCAAAAAAAAAAAAAAAAAAAGAATGAATGCATTTAGGTCTTCAAAATAAATCACATCCATTCTGACACTGCTCATACTATGTACATTTTGATGAGAAAATGCACGGAGAGGAAAATCAGAAAGACATGAAGACATACCTTTTCCTATAGAATAGTTGTATGAATCCTGGACCCTTTAAACCATGATGACTCCCATCTGTCCAGTGGCATGAAAAAGTCTCTAGCTCAGGTGAACGGCACTTGATGAATTTAGGGTTTCCAGAAGAATCTGTAGAATAAAAAAAGCAGGCTTGAGATTAAAGGGTCAAGTATGGTCCCAATGAAACACATATTCAAAGTATGTAGAGGAGAAACTATTGTGATAAAACCAGCCTATTTCATATCTAAGAGG
>RJWM01021944.1:0-34459 GCA_004363535.1 Dasyprocta punctata | reverse complement strand
TGTTGAATTTATTTGCTGATATTTTGTTGATTATTATATTTATGCTTCTCAATGACACTGATTTGTAGTTTCTTGTAGTGTATTTATCTGGTTTTGATATCAGGACAATGTTCACTAAATAGAATGAATTTGGAATTGGTCCTTTCACTTCTGCTTTTTGGAAGAGTTGAAAAGGATTGACATTCTTGATGGAAGGTATCTGATTACTGATTCAATCTCCTCACAATCTATGTGTCATTCAGATTTTCCATTTCTTCATTGTTCAGTCCTGGTAGGTTATATGTGTTTAGGAATTTATTTTCTCTAGGTTATCCAATTTGTTGATGTATATAGTTCACATAATAGTCAGTGAAGATCATTTTCAGTTGTAATGTTTTCTTTTTCATTTTTTATTTTATTTGAGCCTTCGCTATTTTTTTTAGTAGCTAAGTTTGTCAATTTGTTAATCTCTTCAGAGAAAAACCTTGGTTTCATTGATACTTGGTTTTTATATTCTGTATTTTGTTTTAATCATTATTTTCTTTCTTCTACCAATTTTGACCTTAATTTGTTCTTTTTCTAGTTCCTTCATGTTAATGGAAGTAGGGTTAGAATGTTTATTTGAAATTGCTCCTTTTTATCTTTAATGTGTGCACTTATTGTTGCAAGCTTCTTTCTCTGTATACCATAGATTATTATGTTTCTGTTTTCATCTATTTCAAGATATGTTCAAATTTCTTCTTTGGCATCTTTGACCCATTGGTTGTTATAATACTTTATTTAATTCCCACATATTTGTGGAATTCCCTCTTTTCCTTGTGCTGCAGACCCTTTAGTTTCATTTCCTGTGTATGGAATGAATACTTCATATATTGTAACATTAAATGACTTGTTTTGTGCTCTATCATGTGACCTGTCCTGGATTGTCTTCTGTGTATATTCTGCTGCTGTTAAGTGGAATATCTGCATATATCTAATAGGTCCATTTGGCCTATCGTGTTGTCCAAGTTCTGTTTCCTTACTGATCTTCAGTCTGAATGTTCTATGTATTGTTGGATGTAGAATATTATTTTCTGTTATTGTGTACTAGTTCTCTTTTCAGTTCTGTCAATATTTGCTTCATATGTAGTTATATCTTCCTGGTTCACTGAAGTTTTATCATTACATATTGTCATTCTGTATCTCGAGACAATTTTTGATTTAAAGTCCATTTTCTGACATAAACATGGCAGCCCTGCTCTCTTTTGGGTACTATTTGGATGGAATATCTTTTTCATCCTTTTACTTTTGGTCTGTGTATCTAAATCTACAGTGACTCTCCTGTAGAGAACATAAAATAAAATCCTCTTTTAAAAAAAAGTTTATCCTGCTAATCTGTCTCTTGATTTAATGCATTTGAATTTAATGTAACTATTGATAGGAAAGGAATTATTATCATTGTTATTTGTCTTATGTCAGGCTTGTAGATTTTTGGTTCCCTTTTCTTTTTTGCTGTGCTCCTTTATATTTTATGGATTGTTGTTATGACCTGGTTGATTCTTTTTAAATTTTTTTGATGTATCTTCAATAGGTATTTTCTTTTTCTTTTCTTTTCTTTTCTTTTTTTTTTTTTTTCGGCCTCGGGGATTGAACTCACAACCTCGCACCTGTCAGACAGGTGCTTAAGTCACTGAGCCAAACTCCCAACCCTGTGTTTTTGAGGCAGGGTCACACTATGTAGCTCAGGCTGGCCTTGCACTCACATTGTAGCCCAAGCTGGCCTCAAACTCACAACGCTCCTCCTACCTCAGCCTCCTCAGTGCTGGGATTAAAGGCATGCGCCACCACACCCAGCTTCCATAGGTATTTTCTTATGGTTATCATGGAGTTGCATAAAACATCTAGTAGTCAATCTGCATACACTGGTATTTTGGACTGATAATAATTTGTTTTAAAAAACTATTCTATATTTCTCATCCTTTTTGTTGTAGTCATATAAAACATTTTTATATTATGTATTTATTAAAATACATTTATTGCTACACTTTTTACTTTTGCTATCAATTTTTATATTACAATTTGAAGTGACGTATACACTCCTATTTTAGTACTGCAATATTCTATTTGTCTGTATATTTTCATCTGTGAGCTTTATGCTTTCATAGTTTATGTGTTGCTGCCTAGTGACTGTTCATATAAACTTGAGGACTTTCTTTGGTATTTTTTGTAAGGTGAATATAATGATCATCAACTCCCTCAGTTTTTGTTTATTTAAGAGAGTTTTTATTTCGCCTTCATTTTGACTGAATCTGGCTTGGCTGGTATTTTTTTATTTAGCACTTTCAGTATATCTTCCTTTAATAAAAAGTTTTTGTGTAGAAATAGGCTGATAGTTTTAGGGGGACTTTTTTGTATGTGAAGTTGCTTTTCTCTTGCTGCTTTTGAAATGCTCCCTTTGACTACCAATACTTTAATTATAACATGTGCTGGAAAATTCCAGAAATAAGTAGTTGATAAAATAACCTTTAAATTGTAGTAATATGCATAGCATGATGAAATCTCCTGCTGCTCCACTCCACCCTGTCTGGGATGTGAGTCATCCCTTTCTCCAGATGTCCAGTGTTGTGTATATTACCTGTTTCACCTGTCACTTAAGCAGCCCTCTTGGTCATCTGATTAACTGTGAGGATATCACAGTGCTTGTGTTAAAGTAACCTTTATTTTACTTAACAATGGCTTCCAAGCACAAGAGTAGTAATACTGGAAATTCCGTTATGGCAAAGAGAAATTGTCAAGTGCTTTCTTTAAGTGGAAGGTAGAAGTTTTCATAGTAGTAAGGCAACTCAAAAAATCATATGCTGAGATTGCTAAGATCTACAAGAATGAATTTTAGATTCATTAGAAAAGAAAGTAAAATTCATGCTAGTTTTTCTGCCTCACCTCGAACTGCAAAAATTAACAGTCAGAATGTATGGTGAATTGATGAAAAAAGCATTGTTTGTGTATTATGTATAGGAAAAAACACAGTATACGTGGCTAATGTGGACTACCTTCAGTTTCAAACATCCAGATGTGATCGTGGAATGTATCTTCCGTACGTGGTAGGGGTAGCTATTATAATTTCAAATAATCACTCTTAGAGTTACATAATCCTTTCACTTGTAGTGATTTAGTTACTGGATTCTTCAACTGCAAGATTTTATTTCTTTTAAAATAGTTTCTGTATGTGTTGAAATTCACATTTTGTTCATACATTTTCTCCTGAGTTTTAATGACTATTTTGAATTTTCTGGCAGGTAGTTAATCTTATCTCCATTTCACTGGGGTTAAGATCTGGAGATTTATTCTGATCCTTTAATTGGGCAGTGTTTTCCTATTTCTTCATGTGCTTTATTATTTTGTGTTGGAATATGCACTTTTGAAGCAATAACTGCCTCATCCAGTCTTTAAAGAACTCTCTTTGTATAAATAAAAACCTCTGCCATCAGCTGGGCAAAACATTCCAAGGGCCTGCAAACTGTTATGTTTCAGCTTATGAGTGTAAATTCCCAACTGGATCTATGCATCTTTGCTCTCCCACCCCCTTTGGAGCTTATACTAACTCTTTCTCTCTCTACTGTCTGCTTGAAGCACTGCAGATTTTATGGAGCTGTGGCACACTACCTGACTCCTTTTTTTTTTTTTTTTTTTTTCAGCTTCTAGAATGTATTAGATCCTGTGTCATCTGTAACAGGCAATACAGAAACCAATCCTTTGGAAACTCCCCTCAAAGCCTGGAAATTAAATGCATGAACCAACTCTTTCCCTTTGCAGGACAAAGCTGGCTGTTGGGGGTTTTCTATAGTTCTTTATGCACTGAGGCTGGAAGGGGTATGGTGAGTCAATGTACGGTATTTCCAAACTGACAGTTGTGCTTCTATCAGCCCCCAGCATTGTACCCTTTTCTCTGTGTTCTCAGATTCAGGCAAAATGAAACCAGTCACAAGGCAGCCTCCCCAAAAGTCTGAATGTTGAATGTAGGCCTTAGTCTCCTCTTTTCTTCTCCAAGGAGAAGCTGGGAGCTGGGAGTTTTCTCTTAGTTGTTCCACGGTGAGTCAGGCAGAGGGACAATGGCAAATGGGTGACATAGGTTTTCCTGTTGATCATGTGGTTTCATTCACAGCTGAGGCTCCTCAGTCTCTTGCTTCTTCTCACAAAGGGAACTGGTCCACAAATTGCTGAGCTTTTGACTCTACAGGAGGAAAGAGGGTCTGGCACTTCCTATTCTAGTGTCTTGCTATATTAAAATCACATTAGGAGATGCATAATATGAGCATATCTTTTAGAATGATCCACTGATAGTGAGGATAAGTTTGACCACCTGATTAATGTAGAAATTGCCAGTTTTCTCCATTATAAAGGATCACTTTTCATAATTAATAGGTAAACTATGGAAATAAGCTTTAAGACTCTGTAAATAGATATATATATATTTTAATACTTTTAACAATCATTGATGATTCTTATCTGAATCAACTGCTTGTAAAATGATGATTTTCTAGTTCCATCATTCCTTTTGCATTCATTAACTGGCATTCTCTATAAAACTCTCTTCCTTTTCCCACGCTTTGTCTGTGATCTCACTTTATGTTGGCATTGTACATAATTTAGTTATAAGAGCCTTTTAATGCTGATTTCTGTCCTAATACAACCTTGTTAGTCCTTAACTCGTCCTTTTTTGTATGAGTGCTCCAAACTCAGTTTGTACTCCCTATATACACTGCATGACTTGGAATTAGCTTCTTGTCCAAAAAGCCTCATTAGTTTTGGGGAGAAAAGTATTTAGGAATAAATTCTGAGAACTAAGAGTTTATCCATGGGATGTCACTGAATCAAGACTTCTTCAATAGACAAGAGTTAAGAAACCATATTCCATATGATCCAAAATCTACAATAAATACTGTGTAAGGGTAAGAAACTGCTCAAAAAGCAAAAGTAATTGGGAAAGGAAAAAGGAGGAAAGAAGGAAGGGAAAAGAAAAAAGGCATAAATCTGTATATATATATATATGTAAGATAACTAAAATGACTATACTGCTGAATGTATTAGTTATTAAGAATGAATGGTTAATACTCATATGATTGGATCAATTTTACATGTTGTATCTGTTAATGTAAACAACCGTGTTGAAGGTAATGATACGCAATACTGCAACCATTGTCAAGTTCCTATCATCTTGTTTTGTAAACGTATAGTATCACTGTTGTGGATTTGCTGTCGTCGTTTGTCTGTCTCTTGCTTTTTGTCTTTTTTTTATGTGTCTTTTTTCTCTTAAATTAAAAAAAAAAAAGAAACCATATTCCTAGTTAATCTCCTCACATCAAATTCAAGTACTACAGGTCTCCCTTACCACCCTCATTTCCATTCCTTATTTGTATCTCTCGTGTTACAGTGAAAACTCAGCCCCAAGAGCACTGATATTCTCATTATATTTTCTGACAGTAAATGAAAAATGTTTCATACTTACAACAAAAATTCATTAATGAAATTTAAAACTTCTACATAGACTTGTCTTTGTTTTACTAAATATATGCTGTCAGAATACTGGATTCAAAATTATTTTACTTTCTGTATTATATCAAATGGATATAAACAAGAAGTAATACATCAAATAGGCTATTTTGTTCATTTGTCTCCAGTTTTCAGGTTTCCTTACACCTCATCCTTTTTTAGTTATTATTTTGACTATATAAAATATTTCATGTCAACCAGGCATGGTGGCGCACACCTTTAATCCCAGCATTTGGGAAGCTGAGGCAGGAGGATCGTTGAGAGTTCGAGACCAGCGTGGACTACAAAGTGAGTTCAAGGCCAGCCTGAGCTGCATAATGAGACCCTGTCTCAAAAAATAAGACTGGGGATTTAGCTCAGTGACCTAAGCGCCTGACTGGCAGGTGCGAGGTTGTGAGTTTGATCCCTGGTACAAAAAAAAAAAAAAAGTCTCAAAAACAAAGCTATACTCAGTGAAATGTCCCTCCCACTCGTGTCCCTACTCCTCTGCTCTAATACCCAGTAAGTAGCTATTTTATTATATCTTGGTGTATTTTTCCTGTTTCCTTCATGTAAACTGGAAAAAATACATACATATATATATATTTAATCATTATATATAAATTGATATATATTTCCAAATTGCACATCTTTTTCACTTAATGTATTGTGAAAATCATAGTATGTTGAGATCTTCTTTATTCTTTCTTTTTAGTGCTGGAAATTTAACATATTATTTGTTCTGTTTTCACATATATAGTACTCCTTTTAGTGGCTGTACCATAGATTACTAAACTAGTTTCTTATAGATAGATACAAATAATTTTGCAATGAATAATTTTTTAAAAATAGGTTTTCATTCAAACTATGTGTAAAAGATATTGTGGTAATTTCTTTTTTTTTCTCAGTCTTAAGAGTAGAAGTGACTCACCAAAGGTTAAATGCAATTTGTTAGATGTCACTAAATTTCTCACATTAGGGATTTCACCATTTTACACATCCAATCAAATGTATTGAGTATTCATTTCTGCAATAGTCTAGCTAAGATAATATTTTAATTTTTTAAATGTTTGACAATCTAGTAGTTAAGAATAGTACTTCAGTAGAGTTTACCTTTGCATTTTTATTATGATGACTAAAATTAAGCACCTTTTCATAAATTTAAAGATTTTCAAAAGGCTTTCCTTGATGCCAGAAGAGAGAATAAAAGTCTAGTTTTGCAAATTCACTTGCCTCAAGTGAATTTTGTGGTTGGGTACTCCAATGGCTAAACAGATTTCCTTTGAAATGTGAATGACAGCACATATATGGGTATGGGAAGATAATGTATTTATTGAGAACCAACCAAAGCCCAAAGATTTGTCAATGTTTTGTGAATATAAAATAGAATAAGCATGATTTTTTAAATCAAGGAGCTCATAAACTATTGCAAGATAAAGACAGTTGGTTATAATACTGTGGAAAAGTTATATTGGGTGAGACCTAGGTGCTGTCAGAACACAGGAGAGAAACCTACAAAGTCAAACTGGAGAGTTGGGGGAACCTATAGAAAAGTGACCTATGAGCTCAGATTTTTAGGAGATCATTCCCACTTGTGGTGCCAGCACTTCAAGACACATAAGGAGTAGGACAGAAGGAGTAGCAAATTCAGGTGATTAAAGGTACATATACAAGAGATGATTGCAAGAAAAATCCAGGAAAATGAGAAGGAACCAGATTTGACTTGTTTCTTTCCAGGTGAAAGACTTCCCTTTATCCTGAAGCATACAGGAAGCTATTAAAAGATTCAACAAGGAATGGCGATACTCATTTCATAGATCAATTGAACAAATTATCCCTGCTTTTGCAAGTCAAAGTCCCAAAGAGGGAAATTAGGGCTCTGAGCGTCCTAGATACTACTTGTTAACCCGCAATTGGTTCTTTGGCAATTGATGGTAACCATTTTGGCCAAATGTTGCTGCTCGTTTTACAACATGTAGTTTAGCCTGGTTTTACTGTTCACTCTGATTCATGGACTATGTATGATAACATTCAGCTTCTCCTTGATTTCCAACATGCTCAGGTTACTGTAATGATTCCAACTTCAAGTCATCCTTTGGCATGCATGCCCAACACTGAGTCCCCTTGAAATGAGTGATAAAACAAAGTGCAAGACTCTAAGAAGAATTTGTCGTGATATGCTGGAGTCCTATCTGGGTGAATTTATGTGGTGTGATTGATTTGGAAAAACTGCTTTATTCTCCCCGCCCCCTTTTCAGTACTAGGCTTTGAACCCAGGGTCTTCATATGCTATCCATTCCAGTGACTCCTGTTTTCCTTAAATATGGAGATCAATCAGACTTAATTTTTCCTGTGTTTTTGTAGTCTTGCAGTGGCAAGTAACTATATAATACTTAGTATTGAAGAACATTAATGGATGATATGGAGAGTAATACATGAATGAAATGAGAAGTTTTGGCTTTGAAAGTATTATCAATTTATAAGTAATGCCAATAAAATTTATTGTTTTAATAAAAGCGAACAGAGTTCTTTATTTGTAGTTTTTTAAAAAGCACATTAGACACTTACCCTTGGCCATAAGTGCTTATTATGGCCTTTCTTTAAAGAATTTATTATTATTATTTTCACTCAACATAGAAATGATTTGCCTTTTCCTAGATAATGGTCTGAAATTTCAAGCAATTTACACATTTTCCTAGTACCAGGTAATGTTCATTGCATTAGGGCCATTTTAACCAGGGGTGTTGAATCAGTGTGCTGTAGTGGTAGAAGCACTTAGTAGTAAACTAAGAGTCAAAAAGATTCTTATAAGAATATTACAAATGCAAAGTTGAGCAAGCTAAGTCATCTTGCTGGTCTCCAAGTTCCTCACCTAAAATTAGGAGATCAAATAGATAACCTTGCTAGTCCTTTCCAGTTTCAACAGTCCATCGTTCCACATTAAATTAATTCACCATCACTTTGCAAAAACCTGTTAAAGATTTAGGGCCACTTAAAAATTTTCCAAATCTCAAATTTTATTGCCTTGTAATCAGAGACTCTGCCAGGATGTATTTTTATTAAAGTCAGTCTTATTATTCACATTTGAATATGCCATAAATCAAATCATGCCCTGAAACATAACTCTTCATGCATTCAGTCATTTGAAAGCATTTAGTGACCTCTTACTACATTCAAAATATTGATCTGTGGGAAACACAAAATTTAAATATACACAATTCTCCTAAGGAGAATGGTCTCACGTAGTTGGAAAGATATGTATGCAAATATCCACACTAAGGCAAGTATTCGGCAAAATATGACATACAGAGAACAATTGGAACTGAGAAAGTATTAATTCTATCATTGATATACTCATAACACAAAATAATTCCATTTTGTGTCATAAACTGTTAGATAATCCTTTATTATTATTGTTTTTAATGTATGTGTCATATTTGTTGCAGACTTTTTATAAAAATCAGGTCAACAAAATATTACAATGGAAATCACCTTTTATCCTGTGATTTAGGATAACCACAGCTAATATTATACTGAATTCCATATAGTTTATTTCCAAGCTCATATTTAATACCTTGTAATTGACATTTTTTACTGACTGTATCATGACTATTTTCAATGTCACTGAAAATTATTAAGTAACATGATTTTTAATGGGTGAATGCATTCCATTATGGGGGAATGTAACTTATTTTGGCAGAAATACTTCCCCCAGGTTTGGGAATTTATGCTAATTTACTCATTTATAAAATATTTTTCAAGTACCTACCCCATGCCACAAAGTCTTCTGGTGCTGAGGCTATAGAATAAGCAAGACACGTGATTGCCAGACAGTAAAATGATAAGTAAAATCAATTGATCCTTCCTGAAAAGATACCTACTAAGGCTTTACTAGCTTCAAAGTTAATCTTAGACTCTCTACAAAGAGATTCAGCTTACTTCCTCTTTGGAAATCTCTGGAATAGGCTGAAGACCACACTGACTGCTATCAGAGAATTCAGATCCAGGCTATAGATCAGCCACTATGCCTATCCCTTCCAAAGTTTTGCTGAAAAAGAATAACCCTTATTCAACCTTGTGCAGTCATGGTTTAGAAGGAGGCTGGGGGTATGCACAGGGGCCGCCATTCCATAGGAGGCCAAGATTAACACAGGCTGATACAAAATGATGACCTCAATAGTCTTGCTTAGAAGTTTGACTAAGAATCTACAAGTCAATGAAGAACTCAGCAGCTGAGAATTGAAGCTGATTTCTGATGTGGAAAACTTTGGATGTAATCCTGAGTTCAAGTGTCTATCTGAAAATAATTCCTTTCTGAAAGTTTTCTGAATCATGATAAAACATTTTGAAGCTTTTTTACCCTTTATTCCTAGTGGGTCTTTTCATCAAGATAAATAAAATTGCCAAATATTATTGATAAAGGCCACAACACCAAGAAAAGTTTGCTTGGTTAGATTAAATTAGTGCCCAAAATTAATACAAGCTCTCCTATTTGAATTTTTAAATTAAAATAATTTCATTTCTAATTAATGAAAAATATAGTAATTGTATGGGGTGAAATTTTTAAAATAAACTTATTGCACAAGAATTATCTAGTTTTGAATTTCTTTCATGTTAAATAAAATTCATGTACTTTAGAAAATACTGAAATAAGACTATTACCAGGAACATCTCAATCACCAAAGCAACCATTAGTTAAAAGAGTAAGAGTGGTTCATAGTCTTGTTGTTCCATGATCAGAGAAAATGTAAAATATCAGAATTTTGTGGATCATAAAGGGTCTTAAACTGAAATGCTAGCTTTTTAAAAGTATTTTAACTGAGTCCAGACACACAAGCTTACATATGTGTGATTTCTCTTATATAAGAAACCCAAAGCATACATAATTAAAGAGCAAAATAAAAGATAGATAATAGGATCCCAGCACTTGGGAGGCTGAGGGAGGAGGAGCATTGTGAGTTCGAGGCTGGCTTGGGCTACAACGCGAGCACAAGCCTGGCCTGAGCTACACAGTGTGACCCTGCCTAAAAAAAACCAGGGCTGGGAGTTTGGCTCAGTGACTTAAGCACCTGTCTGACAGGCGTGAGGTTGTGAGTTCAATTCCCGGTGCTGGGGGAAAAAAAAGATAGATAATAGGAAACAGAGACATAAATCTTTAGTTCTTAATCAAGCATTGATTTAGTTCCTTTTGCCTGTACATTATTAGCTGAATTGAGACAAAAGGGAAAAAAGCCCTAAGATGTAACTAAAAGAATTTCAATTTGTAAAAAAATAGGCAAGTTATGAAATCAGGTTATAATTATTTATATTTCAGGGGTCTCAAGGTTGATAAACTTCCAAAAGGCTAAATGCCACATTTTTATATGATCTCCAGTTTGGAACACACTTGAAGAGTTTTTTGAAGATTATTTATATTTCACTCTGTTTCTAGGAGCTAAAAAATTCTAGAAACTAAAGATACAGATACAGTTATTTAAAAAGTAGATAATAAACAATACCTGCAAATTTTATTTGCAGAACTGTAAAATTAAGGACAAGAAAGGAGTCTTTCCAATCTTATTCCGATTATTTCTATTTTATCCAGTTTTTTTCCTGATAGAATTTTTTCTCACATTAGGAGGAGTGTTTCATCCTGGATATTGCCAATGTCAGGACAAATAAACTTAGTTTTATTTTTCAGGTTAGTGATTTTTCCACAGAAAAATATTTTCCTTTTACGCCTTATTTCAATTAGTTTTTCTTTCCCCACACAATTTTAAACTACTTGCCTCAAGCAAAAATATGTGCAAATGATTCATTGTAGTGTTGATACATCAGTATTAAGAACTAAATGAGGAAGAGCAGTAGCTGTTAAACAGGGCTGCTCTGTGACCTAGGCAGGAGTTAACATGAATACAGGAATAGTGATTATATTTATTTATCTAATAACTTACATTTATATTCATACAAATATAAATATTTTGCTTATATATTAAGAGAAAGGGAATAATAAAACTAATGATTTCTTAAGAAAAAACAAAACAAAACCCAAAAGACTGGTCCCCAGTGGAAACTTTAAATTATGTTCACTTTCTTGTGCAGAGAGGAGGGCTAGCTGGAGCACTTCCTCATTGTACCACTAAATTCACCAAGTCACTGTGGTTTGTACAATACATAATATGTCCCCATTTCTCAATGCAGCTTCATTCAGTTTCTACTACTGTTTTAGAGCTGGAACTTCTTGTTGAAACACCTGTTACCCAAACCCTAGCCTCTTCATCAGGGTGATTCTCATGCGCTCTGCCATCTTTCACTGTTTAAAGAAGAACATTACTTACTGGGTTGAGTACTACCGTGAAGAAAAGTTCACCTCCTTGAATACTTTTGTCCAACTCTTTAGGGCCTCCTGGATATTCTTTGTAGAAAATCGTGTGAGTGAAAAGCCCACAAGTCTGTCTTGGAAGAACCTGAAGGAAAAATGAACAAGGTAAAAAAGCTCCTTTCAACCAACTACTTTGTGGACAACTTTTGCTTTCATAAAAAATAATTACAAGGTAATATCATTACTTAATTCTAGACCCAGAAAAATCCTCACACTCTTGGAAAGAGAAAAGCAGATTAGTGCAGAAGGGACCATGAGACAATTACAAAAATATTTTAAAACTAAAATAGTAGTTTTGTTGTGGAGCTGAATGTATTTTAGCATCTTAAGAAATAAAAAGAAGTAAAAATGAGACTAAAAATACTGAAATTATCTGTGCTACATTATAATCGTCACAGGCAAAAATGTAAACAATAATACTATCTGCCAAATTCTATACACGCTTTAGAAAATTATGTCAATTATTAACTTAATGTGCCCCTTAGAAAACTGACACTTAATTTAGAACAAATATTTGAGACATAATTCATAGTATCTATTTTAGTCTGAAAGTACCACTGTAAGATGTTGTAATTGCTCACAATCCTAGGTGTAAAACCTGCCAGTACAAAGAGTAGAAAAAAGATTATCCTTTGGCAATTAATTTTTAGAAAATCCCATAAATAAAATGATAAATAATCATTTAGTAAGTGAAAAGTCTTCTTTTCATCCTTTGTACATTAGTACTCACTTGAAGTGACAGAAAATCAATGAATATATTTTGGGAAACTACACATTTTTATCATCATACACAGGTGTTGTAGTTTATACTTTGCGTCAACTTGAGAAGTCTAGAAGCTTAACTAAGTAACTCAGCAGCTCTCCATCCTGGAGTGTGGGGGGAACGATTACTTCTCTGGGATATTGTTCATTATGTCAATTTGAGAAGGTCAAAAGTTTAACTAAATAATTCAGCAGGGGTCCAGGGTCCTTATTTTGTAAACATCCTCAGCCTATGTAAGAGGAAGGTGCAGAGATGGTGTGAGTGCTACACCTGCACAAGAGAGGTAGCCTGCTTACAATATAAGGGAGGAAAGAAGGCTTGCTCTTCCTCTGT
This sequence comes from Dasyprocta punctata, assembly GCA_004363535.1. Classification (NCBI taxonomy): domain Eukaryota; kingdom Metazoa; phylum Chordata; class Mammalia; order Rodentia; family Dasyproctidae; genus Dasyprocta; species Dasyprocta punctata. The sequence goes on along the minus strand of RJWM01021944.1, from coordinate 21,515 downwards.
TTTGCTCGTTTCTTTGTTCTCTTCTGCCACCTGGAAGTGCTGCCCCAGTGCCATGCCACCCTGCCTTGGAGCCAAGAGATTACGGACTGAAACCTCCAAAAACTGTGAGCTAAATAAACCTTTCCTTCCTTAATTGTGGTTGCTGAGTATTTTGTCTCACAATGAGAGAAAAGTAACTAAGACAAGAGGTAAGTCTGTGACTTATTTCTGTAAGCAAATAGATCTAAGTTTTTATTGTCTTGATTCTTAAAATATATTTGATTCAGTAACATTTTCAAAATATTACTGGTTCAAGACTTCCATGTTTTGTAGCCATCTACAAATACACAAGTTCTTTGTTTTTTGTTTTAATTTGAATATATATTGTAATGAATTTTTACCAAGTTCTTGGAATATTTTCTTAGTAACCAGTTGTCAGCACAATCAATATATCATATATTGCTGAGTAAATAAAAATTATGAATCCTATTTGTTCTAATAAATTGCTAAAAGTTATACCATTAGAAACTATTTTATCTTGGGATAGTTCAAAGCACTTCAATTTAATTCACGGAAAATTAACTTTCTTTGAAAACATTAAAATTTTGAAAGCATTATGCATTATAAGATCAACAACAAAAAAGAGCTATAAGAAAAGGCATTCTAACTGAATTAAATATATTTTCTAACATGTCTTGAAAATGTCATTTTTTTGGATATTAAAACTATAATACTTCTTAATTTATTTAACAAATATTTATTCCAGACTCTATACTAGTCCATGAGACCATATGAAGATGAATGTTTTCTGCATTTGAAGAATTTAAGATATATATCCAAAAGCTAAATAATAAAAGGCCCACATGTGATTAAATGCCAGGTTAGTGTAACATTTTAAGAGTGTGTGACTCTAACTAAATCACTTTTAGGATTGGGTGTGATTATCTTTTTGGAAAATTATACAATACATATAAAGCTGTCTGCAAAACTTGGTTGCCCAGGTAATTTTCTGCTAAGTGGAGAGAGAAGTGAAAAGTAATTGGATTTTGTCTTCCTAAATTATTTAAGTTGGAACATAGTGAAGAGGAAATTACTGGCTTTATCCTGCAACTCTGGGAAGAACTACTGCTCAGAGTATAAGCATCATCAGGAGAGGCAGTGAATCACTAGGTGAAGCAGTGGACCACTCAGGAGGTTAAGGAGATAATCAAGAGTGTCATAAGGGTCATACGCCACTGCCAGGACACTTACTACAATGCTGTAGGAGGACATAGACTATGTTCCTTTAGCAGCTTTCTCATGTTAGAGAAGGAATGAGAGACTTTTTTTTTTTTTTGGTATTTTGCTGTGAACTATGTTCTAGATATGGTTCTTGGAGCGTAACATTACCAAATTTAAACTTTTAGACACTGAGGAACCCCTGGAAACCTTCTAGCTGCATGGTTATGAAAGACACTGTCAGCAAGAATTTTGGCCAATGGTACCTGAAGGCAGTATCTTGTAACTAAGACTTTGAGTCAGCAAACCTATCAACAGTGCTTGTGGTTAGTAAAGACCACCTGGCACTGTCAGTAGGATGAATGGGAGCTCTGCCAATGGACATGTCCATTGGTAACAGTTAGTAGAAATTCAGAGTGTATCTGATTGCTTAGAAGTCTCTGGATCTCTCCAGAGGACGTACTTAAACAACCAGGGATACCGTAGGGAGTCCTGAGATTCCAGCAATTATTTTCTGTATGAAGATAAAAATTTGCCCATTGGTAAATGAAAGACTAGAAACTCAGAAATTTTAAGGTTAGGACTCAATCATCTTGAAACACATGATTTTTATATTCCCCAGGAGAATACAGGAACTCAGGAGAATAAGATCACTGCAGGCTGGGTTTGTTGTTGAACTGATGTATACCAAGGCGCTTTAGAGTAAATTATGTATGATATCATACTTGATATTTAAGGATAGAGGGTATGGAAATAGGTAGTTGTCAGAAAGCCATCCAAGGTGGAAAGAATGGTAAAAGCTTAGAAACAGCAATACTCTTGTAGGCCTGTTTGGCTAAAGTGAGTGTATAAGCTGCACAGAGATGAAAGAAAGTAAGATAGACTTAGTGCAGCCTGTTTTCAGGACCTGGAAGAGCACAAAAGGGCATGGAAACAATTGTAACTAATAAAGTTTTGAAATGTTAGAAAGGTTCAAATGTTGGCAGCATCTATGGTGCAGATTGCAGTGTTGGTGGTGGGATACGTGGAGGTTATGAATAGACAAGAAAGGAATTAGCACAACAGTTAACACAAGCAAACCAAAGCAGTTAATTAACATACTGGCTGAGCTAAAGCACATGAAAAGACGTTGTAAAGAAATTACTGATAGAATTTAGAGACTGATTGGAAATGGGATCTCTTATGTGATGTTCAAATTGCAGAACTGGATTGGGAATAGCAGAATCAATAGTTGACTTTGAAGGGAAGATAATGAGTTTAACTCTCTTGAGTTCGATTTATGAATGGGTCATTAACATTTTTTGCCTCACTTTAAATAGCAAAAGACACATCTGACATAAGGTTTATACCACAGTTTCTTGCTCATTTTTATTTTTCCTGTCTCTCACTATGAGAGTACACTAGCTCTTGGGGTATCAAATTGCATCTTTATTTGGATGGCTCCTAGCCCTTTCCTTTCTGTCTTACTGAATAATCTAGTACTTGTTGAACAATTTTTACTTGAAAATTCATATACAAGAGCTCACAAACCAAATGTAGAGGCTTTCTGTGCAAAAGTTGAACCACAAGGCCAGCTCTGTCAAAATGAGAAATCTGGCCAACCTGAGCTACATAGTGTGACCCTGCCTCAAGAAACTAGGGCTGGGAGTTTGGCTCAATGGCTTAAGTGACTGTCTGGCAGGCGTGAAGTCGTGAGTTCAATCCCCAGTGCAGAAGAAAAAAAAGAGAGAAAGAGAGAGAGAGAGAGAGAGACAGAGAGAGAAATCTGTTAGAGCTTTTATTATCTGCTTTTATTATTTATTCATGCATTTATAATACATGTAAAATACGTTTTTCAGGAAAAATTAAACCTGAACATATATCTCAAGGGAAATATCCCAGCATGTTTTCTGGCAGTGCAGAAAGAGAAGCAAAACAGAAAAACAAACAAACAAAAACAAAAACAAAAAAAAACCTTTAGTCTTTGTAGATTTAAGTTCACTATTATAAGACTGCCTATTGTTTTAAGATGACAAATGAACATTTGGCTACTGTTGATTATTCTATAAGACAGGTCTGTAAACTTTCCCTGGTCCGAAGTGCCAGCAGCTGAAAGCATAGTAAGTTCATTTTCTTACTGGCCAGAAAAAGGGCAGAATGGGATAAAATGTGGCCATTATTTTTCCATCTAAGATTTATAACATTGTTTTATTGAGGGAAAAGTTAAGATGTGAGTTGAAATAAGTAAAATGTCATTATCCACTCTAATTTTTGTAGACAGAAAACTGTAAGGAAGTCAGTTACACCTAATTCCAAAGAAGTGTCTTCACTATTTTTCACTTAGTGACAGTTCAAATCTATAACTTCAAGAGTAGTTAGGAGAGCCATTCCTATCTTTCTAATATTTTCCTTGGATTTCTGGCTTGGGAAACACTAAAATTTAATTGCTTATTTGGAGAGGTCTCACAAAGTATTAGGTATCAACATATTGATAATATACATTTGCCACCAGGGTAAAAAACAAAGCAAACTAGAGACACTCTGGAGAGAATTAGGCAATGAATGGAAATTATGTCAATGACATGATCTGTCATGTTTCTCTGTAATACCATCTGATAATGATTATGCAGGACTTGGCATGCAGCTTCTTGCTACAGATAGGTTAGTATTGTTTTATGTTTTAGGCTGGCATAGTAAAAACAGTTTAACTGACTTATCTAAGGGCAAAATGATTAGTATAGGGAGAGGTAGTTTTACTTAGTAAGTAAGTTTTGAAGAAATGATGGCTTCTAAACGTCTCTGAAACTTTAACATTTTTTAGTATTTTCATAACAGTGCCTAGTAATCAGCACTGTCAAAAAACCCAACACATTAATTAGAACATCCTTTCCTTCTATATGACAAATATGCTCCCTATATCATACTTGGAGTTTTTCCTATATTCAAGATTTTAATTTTTTGCTCTTCTGCTTTTTTCTTCAAACAAGGAATATAAATCTAGCAGAATCAGGAATAACAGAGAAAGCTTACCATGATGTTTTTGTGAATGAACCCCCTCCGATATCTAGCTGGTTTCAGGTGTGGATATTCTTCAGTGCTGGTGATTTTAATATTCCAAACCTTCTTCCAAGCCTCATAAAGCTGAACATGTACAGGATAGACACCGGAGTGGTGCGGGGCCACTGCGTAGCCCATGTCAGTAGGAATGCCATGCTCCTAAACGAAACAAACATTAGTTATGGGAAGATCTGAAGTGACCATATTTTTACCCCTGGATTTTCAAATGTACTGTTCAAAAGTACATTTGTTTAGTAATTCCATCATTACATACTGTTTGGTAAAATTAAAGTGATACATACTAAGACCTCTAGACTTCCTTAAACCATGAGTTCATTCAGCAGTAATGGACTTGATACATTTGTGTGTAAGAGGTGGAACAGATAATGAACCAAACTTTTCAACACATCCTTCTTAAAGCCACCTGTTTTTCTTTTGCTCACTATTCAATGAGTTAAATAACAAACATTTGCTTACAAATTATATTCAGCATGTTCCACAGAATAAAACAAGTGTTCATTAGAGGAATAGTGAACATTACAAGTTCACTAGGCTCCCTGACAGGATTTTATTTTGTTTACAGCACAGTTTTCATCATATTTGTCACATTTTTGTTGTCTCTCAGCACACATGGACCAGTAACAATGTCACCTGTCTCAGGAGAAGTACACTTCTGACTAGATAATGTAGTAAATGTCTGTAAAGCAATTTTATTTGGAGTAGAAGTCTTCATAATGAAAGTAGGAAGTACTGAGAAAGCTAAATTACAGAAAATTAGTCCAGTTTTAAAAAAAACTTTTCAAAACTACACACACACACACACACACACACACACACATGCTGTAATTGTGGAATAACTAATCATGTGCCACAGTGTTTTTAACTTAGTTGGACCTGTTTAGGTTCTGTCAATTCCAAAATAAACTTCCGTGAAATCTGTGGAGAGAGCTTGGGGTCACTCTGTATTATTGGAGCTGTTCTCCACCTGAGGTGGTCCATTAATCCTGATGCATTGCCCTTTGACATAGTGGACAACTGCACAGACACAAAAGAAGAAACTTATCTTTTTGAAAAAAGACACCCACAGTTTCAGTAGTTAGCATGTATTTTTTCTTCTGAATGATTTTTTAAAAATTATCAGTTTGTGTTTGTGTTTTTCAATTGCTTGATAGGCTTCCAGAGTTTCACTTAAACTGGCTTCTTCTGAATTAGTCATGGCTATCTTCATGCCAAAGAGCAATTTCACATACTGAGAACCATAGAATTAGGCTGCTAAGTCGACTGAATTGTAGAAATGTGAAATAAATGGTTAAGAGCAAAGTCTAAAAGGTATGGCGAGCTTTGTCTTTCAACCTAAATAGCGACAAAAGAGGAAGGAAGTAAATGGAGCACAGAAGAAAATAGCCGGCCAGTGGCTTGCCGTTACCTTAGCATCTATTCAGATTTCTTCAAATGCTATAAAAGGTTCTCAAAATTTGGTTCCAACTGAGGAACTGTCTTAGTTACTTTTCTTTTGTTGCTGAGACAAAATACCCAACAACCCAAGTTAAAGGAGGAAAGGTTTATTTAGCTCATAGTTTATAGAGGTTTCAGTCCACAATTGGCTGGCTCCAAGGCAGAGTGGCTTGGCATAGGGGCATCGCAGAGGAGAACCAGTTCATGGCAGCAGATGACAGCAAAAGTAAAAAAGCAAGGGAAGACTTTAACAGTGCCCTTCTGCCCCTTTTATCTTATCCAGATTATTGGGATTAGGGTGATAATAAACCAATCAGTGGACTAATTTAGTAATCATCCACCCTTAATCCCAGCATCACACACTCTAGATTCAGCCACCTCTGAAAAAGACCTATGATCACATGAAGCTTTGGCGGGCCATCTAGACACAAACCGTAACAGCTGTCTTAATGTCCTTCATGCTTTGCCTGTACACTATACACATTATCCCTCTCAAATGAAATGTTCTGTTCTTCTTATAAACCTTGTTCATTGCTCAAAACTTACTTGAGTCAACTGTGGTAGAGGATGTTAGAAATGACAGCCACCACATCGCTGCTGTGAAAGAATGCCTGGTGTGGGGGTGTGGACCACACCTGTGTTTCTGAAGGATGAAAGGGTGAGATTAATATTCTTCATTTTATCTGCTACCATTTTATAAGTTTCCATTACTATGAAACTCTTGTTATATCATTTAGAATGCCACAAAAATGGAATTGAAATATTTCATTGCTTTTTAAACTGGTTTTTAAAAACTCGAAAAGCACCTAAGGTAAGCTTTTCAAACTAACAGACAGGTACCAACATATAATTCATATTAGAAAAAGTCAGTATTCAACAAAAGTAGTTTAAGAATTGGAGATAATGATAAAGACCAGATGAAAGAAAATGAATTTCAAACACAGATAGCAAAAGAAAAAACAACTGCAAGTTAAGAATTTTTTGAAGAGCATAGGATGAAGGAAAGATGCAATTCAAAATGACTGGAGGTATGACTTCATCCTAAAACTAAAATGCCTGTAAATTTGTATAAAATTCTGTTGATCAAAAGTTCAACTTAGGGATGAGGATTTAGCTCAGTGGCTCAGGCACTTGTCTGGTAAGTGTAAGGTCATGAGTTTGATCCCTGATACCAAAAAAAAAAAAAAAAAAAAAAAAAAAAAAAAAAAAAAAAAAAAAAAAAAAAAAAAAAAAAAAAAAAAAAAAAAAAAAAAAATCAACCTGGAATTAGTCAATTATGTCTTTAGGAACTGTCTTAGTTACTTTTCATTTTTATTTTGCCAAGACAGAATACCTGACACCCAAAATTAAGGAAGGAAAGGTTTATTTCTTATAGTTCTCAGGGGCTTCAAGGGGGTTTCAGTCCATACTTAGTTGGCTCCAAGGCAGAGTGGTGTGGTGGGGCAGCTGTTCATGGCCACAGCAGCAGCAAGATGAACTGGCAAGAGAGAGCAAACATGCTTTCCTCTCGCCCTTACATTGTATGTCAACTCCACTCCTGGGAGGTGCAGCACTCACATCACCAATTCCAGCACTAGACAATAAGCCATCACAAATGCTAGACTCAGCCCCATTCATGATTACATGAGGCTTTAGTGGGGACAATCCGACCAACCACACTTTAACAGGAACTATGTATAATTAAAACAGTCTGGCACAGCACAGACATGTCCCTTATTTTGGATTATTTAACAATATTTGGCAACCAATGTTTACATCGTTTTTCAATTTCTTTCTAGTTTTTGACTGTGAAGTTTTATCTTTTATTTGTGTGCTAGGATAGTAGGGTGTAGTGATGTAAAACTCTACTGGACTCATACATATCTGGCCATTTTATTCTTCCATTTACCATCTGTGTGGCCTTCAGAAAAATGACTTATAACCTCTAAGCCTCATGTTCTTATTCTCAAAATTCTGGTCAAAGGCTACTAACCTCAAAGAGCTCAGAGGTAGTAATACATGAAAAACATTCAGTGAAGTTTCTTAAATATGACACTCATTTAACAAATGCTGTTTATTATTATTGTTGTGACTCCCCTCTGTCCATTATTTTTATATGCTATGATCCCATTACTCACCATAATCTGGAAACTGAAACTTCTGGGTTACTGTGTTTTTGTTTAAGAGACTGTTTTCTACTTTCACTGTGGATTTGGGATTCTGCCTCACGAAGATTCTGTGGTAAACTATGACATCTACTGCAAGCACTTTTTTCCTGAGCCTATAGAATCTTAGATCCAGGAACTCTGTAATCTACATAAAAGTTTTGCTAGTAGAAGAATATATAGACCAAAAGAACTGGGGAATATGGCTATATTAGTATAAAATATAAATTACATACTTTAGAACATGGGTGAGACTCATCAGTCTGAAAAATGAACTCTTTTATCTCTCAGTCCCCAAATCTGCTCTTTCTTTTTGGTGCCTGCATATTATTAAAGTATAGTATTAATCATCAACCAGTCAGATGCTGTGTCAAAAAGACAGATGCTATATTTGACACCTCCTGTTTCCTTCTATCCTAATTGAATCATTATCATCTTCTACCAGTATGATTTCCAGGACATATCTATCTTAAATGTATCCACTTTTCTCCAATTCTATCATCATCACCTTAATGAACTTCACTATGCTATTCCACAGTTGTTTGGAATAGACTCCTAAAAGTGTACTTATTTCCTCTCTTGCCATTCTTTCCATTCTTTATTCAGTAGGCAAAAATATTTAAAAGACAAAAATATAATTGTATGTCTTTATATTCAAAATCCTTCCACTGTTTCCCTTTGCACTTAAAATATAAAATTGTTAACAATTTACATTGTTATACTTTGCATGATATGACCCTTGCATGATAGTACTTTGCATGATATGACCCTTGCTTCTCAATCTAGCATCATTTTCTGTCACTTTTCATTTACCTTTCACTATGTTTTAGTCCCATTAACCTTTTTCCGAAACTCTCCAAGCAGTATTCTACTATTTGTGGTTTTGTCAACCTGCAATGTTCCTACTCCAACTTTTTATCTGAATAAATTTTCTTTCTCTTCCTTGTATAATTAATTACCTAACATGTTTCTTCCACAGCAAACAATATTACTTCAGGAAATGAATTCTGGGTTCTATTTTTGTCACTGTTATCTGCCTACAGTCTTTACAACAATAAGCATTTGAAAAATATTAGTGAATGTGTGTGTAGACTGATTCTACTCACCTTCTAATTTTTTTAACTTTCCAAATTATCTCCATTAAACTGTCAGCTCACATGGAAAACAGACAAATGATAACTCACAGGAAATCTGAATGCATATATAAATAATACTTTTAAAAATTCTTGAGATAGTAGTTAAAATTAGTGCAAAATGGACAATTTGTGATTTTAAATTTATGTATTTTAGTGTGTAAAATTTAAAATTACAAGATTTTCCTAAATTTAAAAAAGATTTCCAAATAGAAAATATGAAAATAATACAGTTTGATCAAGCAAAAAGTGATGAAACAGACCTTAGGAAAATTTATCCAAAAACTAAGGCTATAAGAACAAAATTAACATTCAAGTATTCAAGTAACCTAACTAACTTCATTACTGAAAAAATCATTGTTTAGTACTATCTTTGATAGTATCTCTTTTCTTAAACTCTTACTAGTAATTAAAAATGGTACTTTGCTTTTTAATGTTTGTCTCTATTTAAACCTTTACAAACAAAAGAAAGTTTTAACTTCCATTAATGACTACAGACCCATTACCTCTTTCTGTATTTCACAGACTACCAAGTATGTAAACTAATGTAATTTAAAAAAATGCCATGATGATAGGAAGCCAAACAGCTATTGAACAATTTACAGAGAAAACTGTGTAAAACTTCATTACAACATAATTTGGAAGTACTTCTAAGTGCTTTTCTGAATTTCATTTTGGTTGGGATGTCCCATTTTCTCAGTATGTAGAAGTTCATGCTTTGGTTAATTATCTCATAGAATTGAGAATTAACATTCACAATTTACATGGTTTAAGATACAACTTTCCTCTATTTACACTGGTATTTTGGACAGACTCTTTTCTTTCTTTCCTTCTTTCCTTCTTTCTTTCAATGACCTCTTTAAGAAGAGTACCTATTTGAGATATTATTTTACAGGAATACATTTTTTCCAGATGATAGGTACATTTTGGAAAATGAAATTAGAATCCTTTTCATATAAAAGGCAAATATATATGCACACACATAAAATATATGAAAAAATTCATTAAATTTCCTTGAAAACAATTTCTAAAGACAGTTTGCTCTCCTAGTGTAAATTTCAACTTGTAAGACCCTGCAGATCCTCTGACACCTACAGCAGCCACTGTGACTGAGGGAAAGTAAGGAATGGCAGTGACTGTGGGCATGAGGGCCCAAGAGATGTAACATTATGCCCAAAGAACACTGAATACAACCAAAGTCATGATCTATATCTAGGTTAGAGCATTAAGGGTTGGAATGGTATGCTAAGAGTGTTAAATAATAGATAATCTCTGGATAAATGGTGGTGTTCCTCCTATTGCTTGGAATTTAAAATCTTCAAAGATACAATTAGCAAAATAATATGTTTTTTTTAAAATTGTGAAATAAAGGGGTTCTACAAGTAATTGCTAAATTTAAGATTTAAAGTTCTGTATTTCTTTGGCATAAATCTTCATCATTTTAGAAATAATCTGGTATTCAGATGCTAAATATAAATGTACTATTTTAATCCATGATTTAATTTTAATCTACCATGTACAATTTTTTTTCACATAGTATGGAGATAATAGCCTTCTAAAGTATAAAGACACATTTATGTAATACTGCCTGATAGTTATAGATTTGGCCACTATATATCTATCTAGCTTTCTTAGTATTCTTTAATTCATACTATAAATTTCCATCCTTCAGCTGGTATGTAAAAAACCTACTGTGATGATCATGCTATGTTTAATACATTTAGTTTAAGGATTTAAAGTCATCCTTTGATGATAGCTCTTATTGTATAATAAAAAATTCGGCTGGTCTTCTTTATTCCTGTTTCCTTGTAAATAACCCCTAAATCCTGAGAATCTCCCAAGTTCTTGTTATTTTTACTGATCCCTTGAGTGCATATGTGAGTTTATGTCATGACTTAGGATGGGATTTGGTCATGCTAGAAAGATACAGCATGCGATGAGAGAGTTGGGGTTTGGAAGCAGGTAATGTCAGTTTGACCTCTGGGAAGACAGGAGAGTTGGAGATTGAGTTCACACAGCCAATGAGTCAATCAACCATGCCTACGAAATAAAACTGTAATAACATTTGAGGCTTAGGTGAACTTTCCTAGTAGTCTATAATATTCCTGTGGATCCATAAACCTCAGTAAAGAGGTATGTCTTACAGTTTGTATAGTAACATGCATGGTTATCATAGCAGAAAGCCACACAAATCTCTGGATAAAGATATAAAGATATCATAAGTGTTATTATAGGTGTTAATAATGAGACTTTGGTGTTGTAGCAATTTATAAAGCAGGAGTGTGACCTTATCATTCTTAAATTATTTACCTCTGAAAAAAGTGCACAGTGTTTAACTATGTAAACAGGAAATAATCTTACTCTTTCCATACTCAAAAATAGCCAGGGCCGGGAGTTTGGCTCAGTGACTTAAGCATCTGTCTGACAGGCGCAAGGTTGTGAGTTCAATCCCTGGTGCCGCAAAAATAAATAAATAAATAAATAAAAATAGCCAAGCCCATGAAAATAAAATCATCAATGTGACAGGAATCCTGGAGACAGACAATAGCATAGCATCATGAGAAAGCACAGTGTTACGAGTCCTGGGGTCAATGTCATTGTTTTGCTGTATTAATCATAGGAGGGGCTATAAAACTTCACCAATTCTCAATTTTCTCACTTACCAACTAAGGGTAGTAAAACTAATTATTTCACAGTGTTTTAAAGAATGAAGGATATAAGCAAGTCATTGATTGTGTTAATTTCTTTTTCATTCAATTAACAGCATTCTCTTTGTTTTTCAAACATAAAATAAAAAAACAAATAATCCTGCCACCATCACTTCTCTGCTCAAACAATTCAGAATTCTTAATCAGACATTCCTAAAATATACACCCTCATGATAAGTTGCATTTTACAAGAAGTTTTACACAATGGTATAAATTTCTTCTTATAAAAGTATTTGATATTGTGTTATATACAATATGAGAGTTAAGGAATACCCTTGGTACACCAGAAATATAAATGTCTTTAGCAATGACATCAGCAAAACCTTTCCCTGACACAACAAAGTTCTCTTTTAGATATGATGCGAAGAAATGACCAAATTAGTTGGCAAGCTTGAGTGATATTTAGGTAGCCAAATGCATGAAGAAATTTCAGAAATAGAAGTTAAACTAAAAATTTAGTACCTACAAGGGAAAAGAGTTAAAAATGTGCACATACTCTGATTTAACACTCATTCTCAATTATAATCTCTAGAGAAAACAGTATCTAGGGTCAAATAACGAGATTCTCAATCTTTTCTAATATCTATGTAATTTATTTCAGATACATTTTCAGTTAACAGGGCATGTTGTTTTATTCTCTTAGAGTTCTCTTCAGAATTTTTGAAGCATCATTATATCTTTGTTGAGTGTCTCATAAACACAACATTAAAACTTGTGCTTTTGAAATTATGCCAAAGAATGATGTCAACACTTGAACTTTGCACAGACCAAGTTGACTTTTTTTAATTGCTAGGATTTATTCAAGTAAACACAAGAAGAAAAGCTAGCAGAGAAGTTAAAAAAAAAAGTAAAGCTTTGTTTTTGTATGGTGTAGTGAAATGACTGAAAATAATTATCTGGAGACATAATAGAGAAGTTGGAAGGTTTAGTTTAATCTGCCTTTCCCATTTTGAAGCATTTAGTTTTACTTGTACATTTGGTGTCTCAGAGAGATAATAAAGCTATAAACAATTCAGGGACAGTCTCAAATCCCCAGAGAACTTTCAAACATACAATCTTTCTGAAAATATACAAGGCTGATTAAATCAGCAGTCTTTAAAAAGTCTGCATAGCACTAAATTTAATTGAGGTTTGATATTCTTAAAGAATAAAGAAGTTGGTGATGTTTAAGTATGGCATACCCTGTGGTATTTATAATAGCCACCAGGACAGTCATGCTTGTGGTGCTAGTTGCACAAACACAAGAAATTACATAAATCAGAGAAAGGAAAAAGATTATAAAACACCAGATTTTAATACTAAATTTGCTTTAAAATACCCTTTTAGGGAGGGAAAATATTGTGATATGAGGTTTGTATAAAAGCAATCAGTCACTCGGGAGGCTGAGTTAGGCGGAGCGTTGTGAGTTCAAGGCCGGCTTGGGCTACAACGCGAGCGCAAGGCCGGCCTGAGCTACACAGTGCGACCCTGCCTCAAAAAAAAAAAAAAAAAAAAAAAAAGCAATCAGTAACAGTATTAATACCATGACAAAGTATGGGGGCTCATGTGGAGCTTGTCAGAGTAGGAATAAAATTCTTTCTCTAGCTCCCACTGGCTGTGCAATCTTAGGAAAATTATATATAAACTCCTGACCCACACTTTATTCATATTTAACCTGGAAATCATCAGACTTATAGGTGCTTGGGAGGATTAATTAAGGATGTGAGGAAAGAATTAAATACATTGTGTGATAAATATTTGGAGCTCAACAATTTCTCTTCCTGTCTTTCCTTAGAAGAGTCAAAAATCTTCCCACCAAAATGTAAGTTTCTGTTACATGTAGGGAAAACAGAATCATAGAATTTTGAGTTCCACAGCATCCCTTGATCTGAGCATAAATTAGAGCAAGGGAATGGAAGAATTAGGGAAACGAGTTTGGAGGCTGCTGTAATAATCTAAAATTAGAGTGGAGATGAAACATTTTGAAAAGGAGCAGAAAATGATACAAAAAAGAAGAACTGACAAATTGTTGAATGACTGAGAACATGGAGTAGGATATATAGAAACTTCATAGCAAACTCAAGGTTAGTCCTTGAGAAGAATTTATTTTTATTTATCCTGCCTTTATTTGTATCCAAGCTGTGTTTGTAATCACCTCTTAAAAAACATGTGCCCCCCTTCTTTTTAACTAAATGTAAGGGTTGGAAAAAGAAGTGAAAATTCAGAAGCAACAGGCATGAATTTAGAAATAAACCTTCTCTCACCCCCCATTCCTATATCCTACTCCAGAATTTACAGGATAATTCATGCAGGCTTTTAGTTCACTCTATGTCCATATGAATTGGAGCAGTAAGAAACTATTTTCATATAGAACATGTGCTAAATTTATCTTTCTTTTTATAAAACCAGTTTAAGCTACCAGATACATGTTCTGGAGATAAAATCCAGCATTTTTATTCCTGAAAAACGGAAAGGAATTGAGGACTACTTCTTCTGCACTTCTTATCTTATTAGAAACTATGAAGTCTGCCTATTGAATAGAAAGAAAGGTAATCTGGAGGGGAATTTACAAACAAAATGATTCTGAATTCCTGGGGTAATCAAATTCACTTTCAAGAGCTTATTGTTAAATCTACATGTGAGCACATTGTGTACATTACTGCAGATTTATGTGGGAAAGGGATATTCTTACATAGATGAAATAATAGTGTTTCTAAAGAAAAACCAGCATTTCATATTTTTAAAATTTTAAATAATTATACATAGAAAAACAGAAGGCTCAATCACTGATGTTACTATGGACCTGTTATTTTGCTCTCTTTCTTATCATCTATTCAATAAAAAAATCTATTGATTCTCTCTCAGAAACAGTTTTCTCAGTTCTCTTCTTTATAATTTAACTTCCACTGTTAGTTAAACTTTGTCTTGGTTTCCTCTTCAATGCATATTTCCAGACTTTCCCTTTGATACATACTTCTTTGCTATATAACTCCAGTTTTTCTCCATTCTCACTACTCTTGTTCTGTTGCCTGAGTCTACTGTCTATATGTAAGTGATAGAACTCTGGAGAGAACATGACGATACAATCTTAGAGTTCAAAATCTTAATAATATATAATTCTGAAAGTGAATATAATATTAGAATTTAGGAAAGTAGATTTTAAAATTGTTCTGATGACCAGATAATTGTGAAGTAATTGGTGATAATTATATCACCAATAAAATACAGCTAAAGGTAAGTTATTAAAAAATATAATTCCCTTTTAAAGACTGTAATTAAGAAAAGGAGGAAAACATCCAAGTAGCACAGTGGTTAACAGAACAGTCTGCAACTTACCTTGTGCAACTTACAGCAATTACTCAACACCTACAAATATCAGCCTTGCCACTTAAAATGTAGATGATAATAAAAGGAAGAGATTCCGATGAGAATATGTTTATTAATGTTAATAATATGTTTATTATATGTAAATTAGTAAATGCTCCATCTGTAAACTAAGGGTTCAATTTGGGGCTCTCATACACCAGGAGTTTAAAACTCATATAAGTACTGAAAGGAAAGTTGGATATGCTGGAGTAGGGTTATAATCTCAGTACTTGGGGAGGTTGAGACAGGAAGATCAAAAGTTTGAGCCTACCTTTGGTAACTTAGTAATTTATTGAGACCCTGTCTCAAGACCAAAAAAAAAACAAAAAAAACAAAAAAAACAAAAAAAAACAAATAAATAAATAGGGCTGGGGATAAAGCACATTGCAGAGGCTCTGGACTCAATAACCAGTGCCACTGTTATGGTTTGTGTCTGGATGTCCCCTCAAAGCCACATGAAGTCGTGGAGCTGTGCTTCTTGGAGGTGTCTGAATCTAATGTATGGAACTGATTCATTTGCTAGTGCTGGGATTATGGGTGGAGTGCTACACCCACCCTAGGGTAGGTAGCCTACATATAATAAAAAGGACAAAAAAAGTCTTCTAGCTTGTTCCTCCCATTTTGCTCTTTATGCATTTGCTGTTTTCTGCCACCATGAACTGTTGCCCATTGCCATTTACCACTGTACTTTGGAGCCATCTGAGTATGGACTGAAACCTCCACAAACTGTGAGCAAAATAAACTTTTGCCTTTTTAATTTTGGGCATTGGGTATTTTGTCCCAGCAATGAGAGAAAAGTAATCAACACAACTGTTAAACAAAAAATAAAGACAAAAAAACCCATGCAGATTTGATGTCCCAGTATTTTTACTACTCATAAAGAAACAGGAAATATAAGAATCATGAGTTGAAAATATGTTAAACTTTCAAAAAAGGAGAATTACAGCATTTTGGAATCTGTAAGTCAACAAGCTTAATGTCAACCCCATGATATTTTTGAAGAGATTACTAAACAGGTTACTGATAAGTAATAAAGAAGAAAGTATTAACTATGAGGGCCCATTATGTTCAATATCTTATTATGTAGATTATTTTTTAAATAAAAGTTCTACACTTGTATCAGAAGTATGCCACATACATCTTTATTCTTGATCTTAGAAAGATCCCTGACACACTTTATATGACTAGTGAATATTAAACAAATTAATAGTTGACAGAATAAGTAGTTTGGAATTATGATGATTATTAGATCTACTTGGGATGAAGACCGTATGGCCCTACTTAAATTCACTAACCATGATATTATGATGTTCAACTTTACAATCACTTGATAAGATCATAAAATATACAGATGGCACAAAGCTGGGAAAAATGTAAAGACTGTAAATAACAGAATTAATCTTCAGTAGGATATTTCTATACCAAGACTTGTAACAGATAGTGAATATAAAATATTAAAAGTATTATAGACTGCTATGTTAGGTAGAAATATTATAGGCAGTCAGATAGGCCCTCAAGGGAGTCAGTGCAGAAGATAAGAACACATTACAACTGTGGCTCGAGGCACATCTGCTGAAGGCCAGGCCTCAAGATAAAGATGGAATGACCAGGCCTACACATCTCCCCAGGGGATAAGCAATGAATTAAAGATTATACTATAATTGATATCACCTGGCCCAACAAAGTCTAGGTAGACATCAGTCACCAAAGTATGTGACCAGGACCTCCTAATCCATCCCTTCTTAAAAAGGTTCTTGTTCTTTCCATGTACACTTTCTGTGTGACCTACTTTCCCATTGTGGCTATACTTGTAATCCTATTTGTTGATCACAGTTTTGACCCATGTTGTACCCACCTCATGATTTTGTAATCACCTTGTGATCCTGCTCTATGAAGCTTGCACTGAAAAGTGGGCTCATGGGCAACTTTCCAGTCTCCTCTCTTTCAGAAGCTCTCTTGTTTAATAAATTTTTCCTACTCTTACCCTGCCTTGTTCCTTAGAATTATTCATAGATTTCAGGGATCATGAGCTGGAAATATCTGATATCCAGCAGGCTGAGAGTCATATTGTTCTCCTTCTATCAAAAGGACAACTGCAATCTTAAGGCAAGTTATTTTATTAATGCATCAACTGGACAAAAGTATATACCTGATGGCTAAATAAATAGCTTATGGGTACAGGTCTGGCAGAAATAGGTTGTGATACAATGTTTTAACAAAATCTGGTGTGATACTTAGCAAAATTAATAGAAATAAAGAGCACATGAAAGGGAAAAAAAACTATACTGTTTTCTGTTCCAATAAGTCCACACAGTGGACTCTAAGGTTCAGACTGGGGTGGGGAAGCAGAATGACAAGCAAGAAACAACATAAACATGGCAATTGGGATGATGAGGGAGTTTACAATCCTGTGAGATGTTTCAAAATACACAATCTAGAGAAAAGCACATGTAAGGTTATTTATCAGGCCTTTTTACTCTCTGTATTCGTAATGCCTTGTGGGCCTTGATGAGACTGCTAGTCCCAAGACTAAGTAATTTCTAGAGATTGTAAATACTTGCTTGAAAGCACAGTTTTCAAATGGCAAGTCAATCAGTTCAGAAATTTTAACCATAACCATCTCATTTATCAGACTCTGGAATACTGAGCAGATTTTTCCCGTTTTAATTATTGAAGAACAGGGCAAAGTGACAAAAGATAGACCCTATACCTGAGAACCCACAGAAATAATTCAAAGTACAGGATCCTAAGGCTGCTTACCTTCCCTTTCTTTACTTTTCCTATAGAAACCACAATAAAGACTCTTGCCCACATGTTATGGTTTGTGTCTAGACGTCCCCCCAAAGCCTCACCTGCTCATAGGTGGGGCTTTTTCATAGTTGGGTGGATCTAGGGCATGTGATACTTGGATCAAGGGAGTGTGGTACTATATTAATCCACTGATTAGCACTAGCATAGCTCTGAGTATGGTTAATGGGAAGGCCCATCCTGGGTGTGGGTGGCAACACCCCAATGGATTTTAGCCTGGATGGGATAAAAGGGAAAAGATTTGCTTCACTGCAGTTTCTGCTGCTTGCTGCTTGCTGCCTCCTGCCTGTTCTGCCATAGACTGTTTCTCCCCTGTGATGTCCTTCTGCCTGGGAGCCAGCCAGCTGTGAACTGAAGCTTCTACAAACTGGGAGCCAAAATAAACCCTTGCTCCTTTAACCTTGGGTGTCAGGTATTATGTCTCAGGGACAAAAAAAGCATTTACCAACCAGCATGTCATGACACTGACCAATCAGAACTGTTGCTAGCTATGAAGTTATAGGTAGATGCTGAGAGATGTTTTCTGGGCCAGACCTCTTTATTGTTGAGTAATTGCAAGGTTTGGGACAACCCGGGAGAAGGTGTGAGGTGGTCGTGAGGTTAGCAGTATTACAATTGACACTGCAATAACTGACATGACCATACCAGTACTATTTAAGTTGGATATAAAACTTGACCATATATCTGTTAGTCTTTTTACCCATCTCTTGTGCTGTTCAAGCTTCCTCAGTCCTTCATTTTATGATGTAAATTATATACTTTGGTCCTCTTGCTCTGAATAATGGCCATTATCTTTCTTAACTTGTGCTGCTTGGATTATTCTAGAAGTGCTCTGCCAATTCTGAGCAGACTCTGCATCCTGATTGGAACTCTCTGCTTCTATTAACACCACTGAAATTATACTTCATGTTCACTGTTCATAAAAGGGAAACATAATGTGCCTTTTAATAAAATCCTTTACTGAAGGAAAAATAATAGAATTTAGTCCTTCTCTGGCCTGCAAGTAACTAATTGAAAGATCACCTTAAGGAAATCTTTCAATATATTTTAAATTATATTTTGATATTATAAGCTTTACTTTCATATTGAAAAACCTAATATGCTCAGTTATCTAAAAAGTTATGTATTGACAATGGAAATTCCAGCTAAAGGAAATTAGGAGGCTTTGTTGAACTTGGAAAAGCGGGAGGAAAAAAGACAATGATTTGAAAGAATATTGATAATGCAATCAAAAGAAAATCCTCAGTAAGACTTTATATTTTCAGGAACATAGTTCTACTACTACTTATTTTAATAAAATTGTCTATAACAATATTCAGCATCATTTGACATTGGCAAATACTTACATGATGTAAATATATACTAATTATTTGATCATTAAAAATGAAACTACCACCATTTGCCAAAATTTAGGTTCAGTTCTTCAATTGAGAGTATGTTATTTCTGATATATTTCTGAGGTTTAAAAACACTGCTATCTTGCTTTTCTAGTGATACCAAATCCCACTCTTGAAGCCGAACAATAGATATTTCAAACTGTTTTGAAACATTAATGTTACAATTAACCCTTATTTCAGAACTGGCACCTGTCAAAAATGTTTCCCTTAAAAAAATTCAGTTGACTTACTGAATTAGCCTATTTTTTTTAACTGAAAACTTTTCTGTTCAACCCTTATAGCTGCATTTCCTTTGATAGTTGCAATCATCAAATGCAAGTCTGCTTAAAGAGTCTGCTTGACCTCCCATAATAAGCTATTAGACAGAACTTTTAAAGCTAAATGAAAATGGACATCAAATTCTCTTAAGAGGCAAGAGTGTCCATATTGTGCAAAGAGATAATAGATCAAACGTATTTGCTAATACTCAATACAAATGGAAGATGACTGGGTATAGGTTATGAAAGTGAGAGCAGTTGACTTTTAGATTATAGTCCCAGATTCTTTCATTTAGGAAGGTATTTTAAATGCCTAACCCAATCACCCATTTAAATACAGCATCCATGACCTCCCCTTTACTCCTGCAGGAATGCATATTCTTTCCGTTTTTTCATTAGGAAATATTCACACTCATTTTAAAATCCAGAGACTCTAAGCTCAGGTAGAAAAGCAGGACATAACCTAATTTAGAGTGGGTGTTATTAGCAGGGATTAATATTGCTTCTTGCTTCTAGATAGCAGAAAGTTGAAGCACAGTTTCCTCCAGAATGGTTTCTACTAGATTACATCGCATTTTATATCTATATTATTTGAGCATGAAGAAAGTTTCTCTGTTCGAGTTGTCTCCAGGATGATTTTATAGACTCTGAATATATAGAGAAGTGTAGGGAACTGAAGGGAAAATTTTTCCTAAGTGTTATACCTTAATTTCTCTATTTCCCACATATAACCAGGATTGTGACATAGTCTCATGGATACTAGGCAAAAAGAGAAGTCTACATTTACACCTGTGAATTCAATTGGAAGCCTACTAAGGAAGTTGAGGAACACAATTTATGCAGTATAAACAGCCTTAGATTTCTGGTCTTAATTCTACCATCAGTGAGTGTTATCATCATGGGTGTGTCTCTGTATTTATCAGATTCTCAGCCTCCTCATCTATAAAAGGAAAATAAATACGCCTAAACTCAGTTTATTGTTAAAGGAAACAATATAGAATATGTTTTTTAAGAAAGTCCTTGACTTTCCCATTACATCTTTAAAATTATCAACAGTGCAGATAATTTGGAACCCTAATGCCTTAATAGGAAGTAAAAAAGTTAATGAACACATAATTACAAGTTGTTCAAGACTTACATTACCAAATGTCATCCCAATACAAAATAAAAATTTAGACTCAAGCATTTAGTTCCTCTTGCTTGTGACTTAAAAGACCTCAGAAAACAAGGGAAAACTTGAAGATGGAAGTTTTAAGACACTAAATATAATTAAAGTGAAAACAGCTGCTACTGACTTAGTGATATGTGCTCATCACTATTCTCAAATGCTTTATACATACTCTCTTTCACATTGTTACAGCTGGGGATGTCTTTTTTAATCTGTCCTCTATTGAGAAAAAAAAAATCCTCTGGTCCTGTATTTGATTAAAACATGAAAAGTATATTTGGTCTCATTTGCAAAGATTCTCCCTGAAAGTTCTCTGCTGCCTTTAGTACCACACTCTGGGGTGTCAACATGTAGTTAGAAATGACATTCCTAAGAGGTCTTTCTTTGGCACTTGAATTAGGTTCAGAATTCCAAGATTCTGATTTTGAATTGTTCTTTCATGCTATGATGCATTTTAGTTAGAAATTCTAAAAAAATGTATATAACTCCTGTGCTTCTTTTTACTATGCTTACATTCAAGTATTTACAGCTGTTTGAAATATGAACATAATATTGACAGTCATTGATTTACTCACTGATTCATTCAAGTAACAATACAATAGCTATTGCTCTATATACTATTCTGGTTTCAAGGTATATAACAGTCACTGTCATGTCTTTTTTCAAACTTGCCTTGATACATTAGTTTTTTAAGGCTAACAAAACAAAAACAAAAACCTCTCTCCTCACTTCTCAGTATTTTATCATTTATTGGTGTCATCTTGCACTGTATTTACATTTTTTTCTCTCTCACAAATTCACTTTTTCCTCTACAAATTTATGAAGCAGCTACAAAGTAATTCGCCTTTCCATGGCATTTTTTTTTTT
>RJWM01021943.1:0-34588 GCA_004363535.1 Dasyprocta punctata | reverse complement strand
AACATCGGGGTATACTTGCAGTCCTGGCCCTCCAGGCTGTAGACATGGCTTTTCACCTTAAATGAGGCATCAGTAACGGCCGGTGGCCACGGTGACAAGAAGCTGCCAGTGACAGTAGGAGCTGCGAAGAGCCGATGCTGGCGATGGGGGATGACGAGTTCTGGCTCCAGGAATAGTTGCTCACCTGGAAGGAAGGACGTGAGTCTGGCACCCACTTCACAGGCCAGAGAGCTGGTGCTCCTGGAAGGGCTCCAGAACACTTCTTGTCAACAGGGCTAGCAGCCTAAGGATCAGCTCTGATGCTCAGGGATCTCTAGTCGGCACCAGAAGGAAGCCAACAGCGAGACAATAGCATGCTGGGGTACAAGACCATCTCCTGATCCACCCCATAAGACACTAGAGCAACAGTTTTCGAAGAGCAGTACACAGTAGGTGATGCCACTTGCCTCCTGTCAGGCACACAGGGCCCCCACCTGTTGTCTGTGGCCATAAGGAAGGCGAGGTTCAGCCAGGCTGAGACTTCCCCAGAGCAACGTTGTGCAGAGCCACCTGCAAGCCCACGAGGCACACAGTCTTCCCCAGGTCTCTGTGTGCTGCTTCCTGCCAAAGACAGCCCTGGCTCCAATTCAGCTGGCCCAGGACTGATGACTTACCTTTTTGGATCATTTCAGCCAGGTTGGGCTGGGCAAATACTTTGGCCACTCGGAACACCATGAGTGCATTTTTGGGGCTGACCAGGTCTGTGCGGAGTGCGCGGTTCAGGAAGCCCACGAAGAGCTTGGTGTACACCAGCAGGTTCTCCTGGACGAAGGGTGCCCTGGGGGCCAGGGTGCAGGTCAAGATCACCTTCTAGAGGCTGGTGCCACACTGGTCATTACCCCTAAAGCTCCTGGCTTTTTAGGGCTTCCAGACTCCCTGAACAAGACCTTATGAAGGTGTCATGAATGGCAGCTTTAGAGGCCAGGGAAGAGCTGTGCAGAGGAGGCAGGACCCAGGCCCCCTGAGGACAACAGATCTTTTGAGGATGGGGCTCTTTCCAAAAGATTCAAGGCCGTCCTGCAAGGTTGGCCTGAAGCCTGATGAGCAGAGGGAAGAAACAGCAGAGAGGGAAGGAGAAGGCTTTGGTTCAGGAGAAGAGTGTTTTAATGATGACACTAAGTGGCCTGGGGGTCAGCTATGAAGAGCAAATTGGAGGTGACCAGGGTGCTGCTGCTCTGTGCTGGCAAAGGATGGCAGGAGGTTTTAGGGGCAACCTGAAACACTGATCTGAGCCAGAAGAAGGGCAAGGAAATACGCAGAGGATCACCTATGTGTCCTTGGAAAATCCCTTCTGGGAGCAAAGCTCAGTCCAAGAAAGGCTGGCCTATGTATCCACTGTCTAAGGCTTGGGAAAAGAACTCAGAAGGCCACCATAGGCAGAGTCAGGCCAACCCAAGCACAGGCCCCCCCCAAGCTGTCCGTCCACTGAAGTAGTACACCCTCATGGGAGCCAATGGAATCAAGGGGAGAAAAGGCCAGGGCCTCACCATTTCTCAGACACACACCGAGGTTGGGAGTCATTGCTCTGAGCCTGCTTCTCAGATGCGTACCTCCACGGCTGCAGGTAGCTCAGCCACATTTCCAGGACCTAGTAGGGAACACACGTGTCCTGAAGGCCTGCTTATTGTGCGGTTGGGGCTTTAGACTTTCAGTCACATTCTTGGGTGGCATGCAGCCTGGCTCCCAAAGGCCAACTGAGGTAGAAAGAACCATAGCCTTAGCTGTGGGCCACAGAAGGGTTGGGGGGTACCACCATGTTCTGGCCTCTGATCGACTTCAGTAAAGATGCCAGTGGGATCAACTCTCCCACATTCCACCCAACAGAGCATAGAAAGAACTTGCATACTCCAGGGTCATTTACCCGCCGAGGCAGCCCCTCAAGAACCAGGTTCATAAGCATGTTAGGTGCAGCAGGGGGAGGCCAGAAGACAACCCTCACCTGCTGACAGCCAGGGTGGGGCAGGGCTTTTCTGTACCTTAGCGTCAGCTTTGAAAACTCCAACCAGCACACCAGTGGACTTTCAAGACCTCTTTTCCTCCTCTCAAAGTAACAGTTACTTCCCTCCCTCAGAACAGAGGGCAAAAACAAAAGTGGCCAGAACTTACAGCTCTGAAGGATGCATCCAGGGGCCAGTGGCCAAAGCAGTGCTGCAGGAAGAGGTAGAGCTTCTGCTGAACAAATCTCGGGACAGCGGCCCTGCAGGGAGCCAGGGAGGGGGGAGGGTCACTGGATGCCACCAAGGAGTGCTGGGGACTCCCTTGGAGTTAAGGTCTGTTTTTAGTTCCATTTTTCAGAGGAGGAAACCAAGGTTCAGAGAGATCTGGGAATGCCTAAGGACACACAGTACACAGGTAGCTGGGCCAGTATGATTCTTCCACACACCTGTCAGCCCTACACCAGTCACTTGGTCTACTGGCCCCTGTCTTCTGAAGGTGGAGTGGGATGGGGTGGGGTGGGACAGTCTGCCATCAGCAAACCTCTCTCTTCAGCCCTGTCACCAAGAAAGCAGGGACAAGCCAGAGGCACAAGATAGGGTCTCTGGCCACTGAAAAGGGAAGGCCTGGAGAGGTAGCTTTGGAGACAGAAGCAGTGGGGCAGCCCCTGCAGCTCTGGAGCTCAGTGGGATAAGACAGGCTCAGGGATCTGCCACCTGCCTAGCCCAGCTGAGACCTTCATGCTCTCAGTCAGGAGGACTGCCCTGTCCCACCCCACGTCCTGGGTAAAGGTCACAGTGGGCAACATGGTGTGACGGAAGAGGAGACCAGAAGCCACGGGAGCCCTGCCAGCCTGCACCCACCGTTTAAACTCCTCCAAGGGGCTGGTGGCGTGGGAGTGGGTGGAGGGCGAGACCTGCTCAGGTTTTAGGCTGTTGGTAAAGGCATGCAGGTGCTTCAGCAACAGACGCACCACCAGCACGTGCTCCTCAGAGGGTGTGAATGACTCCTAAGGTGGGGAAAAAGGTTGTCAGGACCCAGGGAAGTCTGACCACATCCTGCCCCTTGGCTGGCCACTCCGCCACCCCACAGGAGGCTTGGGCCTGGAGTAGGGCCCACCCCCCAGGATCCCACTGTGCCTGGCATTCAGTAGATGAGTCTCATGTCACTTTTGGCAGTAAAGCACATGGCCCAGCTCAAGGCCATCCTGCCTTAGGGAGAGCCAGCTGATTCACTGCAAAGTGCTCTCCCAGTGCATCAAAAACCCCACTGCTGGAACATATAGCTGTGTGCCCCAACACACTCCTGCCTGTGCTGGCCTCAGGGGTCCCTACCTCCTGGCCAGCCAGAGGACCAGGGACAGGGGCAACCCATCAGAGCTCTGGACCCGGGATCACCCAACTGCCTCCTGGGTGTATATAGAAAGCTCTCAGGGCTCACCTTTTAAGAGTGGGAGCTTCTCCTTTCTCCCCAGTTCGCTCTCTGGTCACAACCCTGACTCCCCTCCTGCTTTCTCTCACAGCTAGACGGACTCAGCCCCAGAAGTCCTCTCCTGCCAGTGGAACTGTGGTCAGCCAAAATCCTCCAGAGAAGTGCGACTTTAACGTCTCATAATACGTAGGATCTTTGAGGCCAAAGCCCATGAGGAGAGTCTTTCTGCCAGCAGCAGGGCTCCCCCAGCTGTTCAGCATTCAAGTGAAGGTGGACTCAGTGAAGCCCTGGAAGCGGACTGGGGGCGGGGAGCATCTGAAGGCAGGACCCCACACTCATCCCCAGCCCCCTGGGTTTCAAACAACTTGTAAGGCCGAGCCTGGCATGGGCCCCAGCCCAAAGGCACTGTCCACTCAGGCCTGTCATGAAAATGCCCCCACAGATCCAGATGACACCCTACTGGCTTAATCTGAAGATGGAACTATGTGTGGGAGGTTATTCTGCTTATTTGCAATTTTAGTCTGTGCAGCAAATTTGTATTGCTTGTAAGAAAAAAGTATAAAATATGATATAGTTTGTCCCCTGTAAAACTCATGCTGAAGTTTAATCTTCATTACAAGATTAAGAGGTAGCACCAAGAAAGACCTTTAATAAGCACCTAGGGCTCTGCCTTCACAAATGGACTGATCCAATCATGCAACTAATGAATTAACAGGTCTTCTAGAGAGTGGGTCAGCTCTGAAAGCCAGTTTGGCTAGGTCTGTCTCCTGCTGCCTGCCTCCTACCATGTGATGATGCCCTATGCCATTTCAGGACTCTGAGCAATGAGACAATCACCAGATGTAGCCCTAGACCAGTGATGGTGAACCTTTTAGAGCTTTCAATGATACAAACAGCCCGCTGCAACATGAGTGCCATTGGTTCACCACTGCTGCAGATCTTGGACCAGAGCTGCAAGCCAAAATTGTACCTTTTCTTTGTACCTTACCAGCCTGTGGTACTGTTACTAGCAACGGAAATGAACTAACACACACAATAGTAGCATTAACACTAACACTAAAAGACCAGAAGAGCATCAATGCCAGATTCTAATATGTGACACTCCAACTCTGGAGCCTCCCCCTTCCCTACGGCCTCATTTTTGGCCAGTGGCCCTGACCCTGGCCTGGGATCCTGGGCTATAATGTCATCCCTTGGGTCAAGAAAAGCAACAGCACCCTCACAGGAACTGGCAGCCCACCTTCCCCTGCTGCACACCTAGCATACCCCATCTCTCTGTAGACTTCTTAGGGACCAGCTCCCTACTTCTGGCAACCATATGGTACCATGTCAGGTTACTTTTGCTAAGCCAAACTTCTCTCCCCACTGTCATTTCCTAAGCCAAACTCCCATGCAGAATCTGGGGCCACAATTACACTTGGCCTCTTCTACCAGTGCTGGGGACATAATCCAGGGCCTCATACATGCTAGGCAAAGACTCTACCACTGAGCCACATCCCCAGTCCCTACCACTGGTTCACTTTTTAAAGAGATGTCACACAGGTGGAGGCACAGCACTTACCTACTATGTACAAAGCCCTGGATTCAATCTTCAGCACTGACAAAAGTTTAAGGACAAGTCCCCGAAGCCCACAGCATTTCCCAGTGGGCCCAACCTCTCAAGGACTCTGAATTCTCCTGCTATTGAGCCTCAATGGCGGCTGAATCCAGGTTCAGCCAAGCTTGCTCAGCACTTGGGCCTCCCAGGGGTCTCTCTTCCCTCCTCAACGCAGCTGCTTCTTCTGAGAATGCCACTGTGAGCTGAAGTTACCATCCCATCCCACACCATGAGTTCTCTTCTTGGCTCAAATTCAAACGTAACTTGCGTGTTCCTTTCGCAGCCAGGATTAAATGGACAGAGCTGTGCCCGTGAGCTCAGCTTCATGTTCCTACCTTTCCTCACAAATCAGCTAACTCCACTGTCCCTGAAACATCCAAGTCTACCAAAAAAAAAAAAAAAAGAAAGAAAGACCCAAGTCCAAAATCTTTCACTGACCTCAGATCCATCCACACACTTGTCGCTACTACCTAAGCAGACAACAGCATCCATGATTTCACCGCCTGCTCTCACTTGCCTCCAAGAGTCTGTAAGTGGCTGGAGTTCAACAGAAGGTCAGGCCTGGCTAGCATGACAGCCCTACCAGCTGTAGGGTTCAGCTCTGAGCTCTCTTTACCCACACTCTGCTGTACATGCAGACTTAGGGTGGCTGCAGGCTCCAGGCCAGGGGATGGCTCTGAATAGGGCAGAACTCACACCACCCAAAAGTCTCTAGGCCTCTGCATCCTTGGTCACTTTCTAGGCAGGGGAAGAGTTAAGCCACTGCAAAGCTCCAACACCTATGAATGAAGACTCCTCCCCTGGCTGGAACATTGAACCAGGCAGATTCTGTAGCCCCTATGGCCAGCCAGGGCTATATGCCTCACTCCATATATGGCCACACCCCCCAAAACCAGGCTAGTTGTAATGCTGGGGGGCGGGGTGCCGGGAGAGACAGGCTGAAGGCTAACTCTTGCCTTCCCCAAACCTATAGACTACACTCTGGTCAGAACTAGGTTCTTAATCCCCATAGCAGGCCTCAGCCAGACCCTCACTCTGCCATTGCGCCATCAGGACTCTGTGCTCCCACTGTGGGTGGGGAAGGGGAGGAAACATGATCGGCCAGTACTTGGTAGGCGTGGAGGGCCTGGAGGCTGGGTTGGGCAGGGCTGTGGAGGGCGCTGGAGACACTGAGTCGGTAGTGCAGAACCTCCAGCTGAGACAACATACAGAGAGAAGCCAAGAAGAGGCAGGAGGGCGGAGGACAAGGCAAGGTGGGGAAGGGGAGACATGGGGACAGGACAGGGGGCAGGGGAAATGGGGACAAAAAGAAAACAATGAGAAGGAGCCCAGATGGAGGAAGGAGAAAAAAAACAAAAAACAAAAACAAAAACAAAAGCACATCAGTGACAATCCAAACAATCACAGCCCCAGCAGCCTGGGGCCAGCAAAGCACCACCCCTCTCGGTGGCCCAAACCCAGGACTCAAACCACAGGCAAACCTGCTGCTGGGCCCATGTTGGGCACCCGCCTTGGCCTTGTAGGCTGAGATTCACGTGGACCCTCAAGATCACTGGGGAAGCCCCTCCATGTTGCTGGGCTGACAGCCTCTTCATCTGAGGTTGACCCAATCCTGTCATCCCACCAGCTCTGAGACCACACCATGTGGTACCTGCCGCCTAAAGCCCAGGACCCTAACTGGGATATGCTGAAGGCCATCAAGGCACAGAAGGGCTCAAAGGTCAGGAAAGAAATTTTGGGAGAGCTGATTTCAGAAGGACTCTGTCCCAAAAAGAAAGTGTACAGTCGGCCCTCTGCATCCATGGGTTCCACATCCACGGGTTGTGGATTTGACAGACCAGACCAAAACGTGGTGGTGGTGAGGGGTGCATCTGTACTGAACATGTACAGACCACCTTCCTTTTTTTCCTACTTATTTATTCTTTCATTCATCAGTACTGGGGATTGAATGCAAGGGCTCTAATATGCTAAGCAAGTGCTCTACCACTGAGTCACATCTCTAGCCCCAATCTTTCTTGAGATTGGTTCCTTGACAATAGAGTATAACTATTTATGATATTTACCTGATGAGATATAAGTGATCTAGAGATGATTTAGTGTATATGAGAATACACACAGGTTATATACAAATACCGTATCATTTTACATAAAGGATTTGAAGATCCATGGATTTTGGTATGCATGAGGGTCCTGGAACAAGTCCCTCCAAATACTGAGGGATGACTGTAACTTGTTACTTTCCGTAATTGTCTTGAGAAGAAATTTACCAAATCAGTAGGTACTATATATGATGTGATCAATTCCTATGTGTCCAAAACATAATCAATGTCCCTTCCAAGAGTGCTTCTCTCTCAGAACTGAAGACAGGGATGGGCTGCCAAAGTTTGGATCCCAAGGGTAGCAAAGACTGAGCCCACAGGGCCAACCCTCTGCCCCACACACCCCATACTCTCCCATACTCTGGAAATGGTTAAAGTTGTGCTCATCAGTTATAATTCTGGGAAGACAGCCTTTCCTATCTCACTAGGACTCCGCCTTTCAAATGCATAGGGCTCCCAAGGCAAAGAGTTCCCACGTACCCATGAAGTCAGTGGGACTGAGGCTGGGACAGCCCTGGACAGCAATGGTAACAGCAGAGCTAGCAAGTTGCCTGGTCACCACCCCAGGACTCTCCCCTACCTCCCTGCAGCATTGTTGCCTTTCAGCCAAGCATAGCCCAGAGGTGCCCAGCACGCTTCTTCCCCAAGCAGCATGCCCATGGGGCTTCACACAGGTGAGACACACTTGCCAGGCGCTGAAGTGACTCACAAGGAGGTGATAGCATAGCAGGATAGCAAAGTCCTCTCCCAGCCTTCCTCTCAGCCAGACCCCAGATTCAGACAGGAACCAAGAAGCAAGGTCCCAGTGGAGTCCCTGCCCCTTCCCACGAGAACACAGGGTTGGCACCATGGCCACTTCCAGGGCTGTAGCCATCCCTGCCACCAGTCACTGGGTAGTGAACGCATGCCCTGGATCCACAGTGGGACTTCAGGTGCTGCATTTCCAGTATTTGGAAATCAAGGCTAGGCAGGGACTGGCAAGGATCTGTGGAAAGTGGGTCTAGTGCAGGCCCTAATACACAGTAAGAGGCCTTGGAGGACGGGACCACTGCAACTGTTTTCCTCAGTGCCCATCCACTCAGGTTTCATGGATTTTGTTTTGTTCTCTGCTTCAATAGGAAGAAGCAAAGGGGAGAGCCTCTTGGATGCCCAGTCTTCTCCATGCCAGTCATTCTGGTAGGTTTCATCCCCCTAAGGTCTAATGAAGAGGAAGCAAAGGTGGGGACAAAGTATAATGCGCCTCTATCAGACGCTATGAAGATACAGGTGACCATCCAGAAAGGTCCTTCTGGTTGGTCCTTGAAAGTGGTGTGCCTAGGGCCGGGGATTTGGCTCAGTGGCATAAGCGCCTGCCTGGCAAGCACGAGGTCATGAGTTTGATCCCCAGTACCAAAAATAAAAAAGAAAGAAAGAAAGTGGTGTGACTGCCATTCACTCAGAAGACACTATGGGCAGACAGGAAAACAATGCGGCAACTGTCCCCGCCTCTGCACAGCCAAGACACATGCACAGGGCTGAGTATCTCTCAGGGGCCCAGGAAAGAAGTTGGGCCCTGAGAACAAACCTAAGGGAAAGAAACCCAGCCCTCAGGCCACCATTTACCAGCCAGAAACATGCAGTAAGTATAGGAAGCAGGCAGGGCATGGCAGGCTCTTAGAGGCTCAAGCCCAGGATGGATAGTCTTGGGCCTTTCCCCATTTTCCTCCTGCTAGGTGATGCCAAGGACGAAGTTTTGGAGCACCCTGTGCTTTAAGAGGAACGGTGGGAGCCAAACCCCATCCTCCATACTGATAGCACTGGGGTCTTAGAACTGGCTACAGAGACCACAGAAGCAGGGGCAGAACAATGGTCTCTCTTCAGAATTGGAGTTCAGGTACAGTACACCCTTCTCAATTTTTATTTATTAATTTTTTTCCCAGTACTGGGGATTGAATCAAGGGCCTTTGCACTGAGTTGAATCCTCAGCCATTTTTGTAATTCCACCAAGCTGGCTCTTTTTTTATTTTGAGACAGTCTTGCTAAATTGCTAAGCTCCCCAGGCTGGGCTCAAATTTTCAATTCTCCCACGTCAACCTTCCAGAGTGCAGGCATGTGCCACCATGCCAGCTACCTCTAGACTCTTCTTTTTTTGTCTTTGAGACAGGGTCTCACTATGCAGCTCAGGCTGGCCTTGAGCTCACTCTGTACCCCAGGCTGGTCTTGAACTTACAATAATCCTCCTGCCTCAACCATCCGAGTGCTGGAATTACAGGCGTGCACCACCACACCCAGCTAGACTCTTAATTCTTGAGGAAGGCCTCCAGAATTTTGTCTGGCATCAATAAATCAAAGTCTACAGAGCCAAGTGATGCACAGAAGCTACAGGCATCAGACTGAGTTGGTAACAGTACCTTGGGCATTGGACCAGGCACGTGTGTTTTGAGTTGACTTGTAAGCATTCACAGGCCACTCACTACTGAACAGAACCATTTCACCCTGAGGAACTCAGTGGAGTGCCTGGCCCAGGGACAGCAACATCAGGAAGTTCCAGGGACTCTGCCATGTCCATACTTTGGCAAAAATTGTCCTACTGAGGAAACGAGGTAGGGGAAAGGCCAAGAAGAAGGGAGTGGAGAAGAGAAAGATGGAGAATAAAGAGAACAAAAAAGACCAAGGCACATGCAGAGGAATAGAAAGCCGCACCCACCACAAAAAATGGCTGCTTCTGATGCTCTTGAGGAGGTAAGGACAACATGGGCAGGCAAAGGATATTCAAGTTCATCACAGTGGCAGGTGTCCACCCAGGGCCACCACCTCCCTTGACAGCACAAAGATATTGCTGATGGCAATGGAGAAACTGGGAATGACTCCCAGAGGCATCTGTAGCTTCCCCTACCCCACAGCAAGAGCACCAGAATCTCTGCTGTTCCCCTGTCACAGAGGGAACCCTGAAAGATCCATAGGAAGACCCAGAAAGGACATACCTCCAAGCCCTAAGGGCCCACCCCTTGGAGTATAAGACCCTCATACTGTAAAACAATACTCATCTTGTATTAGGCATCTGAATGAGGGGTGGATAGTGGGCTCCACTTCCCACCACCCAGGCTGTGACATGTAACTTAAGGCTGAGGACAAAAAATAGCAAGTTGACCAGAGCCAGAAGCAGGAAACAGGAAGAACGACTGGAAACATACCTTGGCATGAGGGGACTGCATTTTCTGGTACATCTCCAAGGAATAATGGTGAAGCCACATTTCAACAAAAACCTACAAAACAGCATTAACTGATCAAAATGTTTAACAATAGCGCCAAGGTCCACACAGAAGAGTCTCTCCAAAAAGTAGTGCAGGGAAAACAGTGCATCAATATATAAAAGAATGAAGTTGAAATCTTATCTTGTACCATATAAAAAAGTTAACTCAGCAGGGAAAAAGAGCAAGGAAGCCGTGCAGCCTCCCTGTGTACTGGCGGAGGCCCTGTCTACCAGGGAGAACCTGCCAGGAAGCTGCCTCTGCCTCCCGCCCCCTCCCACCTCCACCCGTGAACAACCAGACGCAACACAGGCTAAGACGATAATCACTGAAGTAGGGAAGTAACCTGATGTTTATGTTGTTTGACTGACTTTGCAGGCCTGGGGCTGGTAGTCTGGGATAACAATATGCAATACAATAATGATTGTAGATTTCCTACTGTACCATCACTGTTTTGTTTTGTTTCTTTTTACTGTTCTGTTTTACTCCCTTTAAAATTAAAAAAAAAGAAAAAAAGTTAACTCAGTTGGGCATGGTGGCACACCCCTGTAACCCTAGCACTTAGACTGAAACAGAAGGATCACCAAGAGTCCAAGACCAGCCTGGGATACATAGTGAATAAGGCTAGCCTGGAGTACATAGCAAGACCCTTTCAAAAAAACAATACAAAACAAAACAAAACTATTAACTCAAGGTGGATCAGCAATCCAAATGTAAGCTAAAACCATGAAATTGAGAAGAAAACATAAGGGGAAAGCTTCATTACATCACACCTGGCAATGACTTCTTTGACATGACACCAAAGTACAGGCAATGAAAGAGAATGCAGACCAGGGATATATCTCAGTGGCACAAGTGCCTGCCTGGCAAGTACAAGGTCCTAAGTTTGAGTCCTAGTAAAAAAAAAAAAAAAAAAAAAGGAAAGAAAAAGAAAAAAGAAAAAGAGACAATGGGACATCATCAAAAGACTTTTCCTTTCTTTTCTTTCTTTAGGTGGCAATACTGGGAACTGAATCCAGGGCCTTTGCAATGAGCTATATCGCCAGCCCCTTTTTAAAATTTTTATTTTGACACAGAGTCTCATTAACTTTCTCAGTTGCCTGTGTTGGGCTTAAATCTGTGATCCTCTTGCCTCAGCCTCCCAGACTGCTGGGATTCCAGGCAAGCACTACCATGCCCAGCTAAAAGACACTATTGATAGGGTAAAAATACAACCCGTGGAATGGGAAAACATACTTGGAAACTACAACATATCTGATAAGGAGTTTATTAGAATATCTAGAGAATATCTAAAACTCAACAACAAAAAAAAGCAAACAATCTGATTTTAAAATGTGCAAAGTGGCTGGACATAGTGACACACACCTGTAATCCCAGCACTTGGAAGGCTAAAGCAAGAGGATCACAGCCTGTGTTACAGTGAGTTCAAGACCAGGCCACAGTGAGTTCAAGACCAGCCTGAGCTATAAAGTGACACCCTGTCTCATTCTCTAAAGATATACAAATGGCCAATTAAGCACATGAAAAGAGGCTGAACAACACTAACCATTAGGGAAATACAACCAAACCACTTCACAGATCTTGGAGCAGCTATCATCAAAAAAGCAGAAAATACCAAGGCATATTATGGATATAAAAAAACTAGAACCCTGCGTCCTCCTGATGGGAAGAAAAAATGAGTGTTGAAACTGTCAAAAGCTGTAGGGTGATACTTCAAAAAAAAAAAAAAATTGAACACACAGCCAAGCATCGTGCAATCCCAGTACTCAGGCAGGGCTGAGACAGGAGGATCACTGCAATTTCAAGGCCAACCTGGGATACACAGTGAGTCTGAAGCCAGCTTGAAGTACAGAATGAGACCTGTCACAAAACAAAACAAAGCACCGAGCCAGCCTCTGCAACTTAAAAAACCATTTCTGAAAATAAGAAATGGGCTGGGGATATAGCAAAAGCCCCAGATTCAATCCCCAGTACTGCAAGGAGGAAAAAAAATTAAACATGGCAGATTGAGGCAGGAGGCTAACAAATTCAAAGCCAAGCTGGGTGAATTAGTGGGGTCCCTGTCTCAAAATACAATTAAAAGGACTGGGGATACAGTTCAGTGGTAGAATGCCCATCACATACATGACAAAAGAAAAATAGAATCACCATATGATCCATCAATTCCATTTCTGGGGATATACCCAAAAGTTCTCAAAGCTAGGACTTGAGATATTTATACACTCCTGGCCATAGTAGTCTTATTCCCAGAGGTAAAAAGTAGAAGCAATCCAGGTGTCTGCTGACAGATGAATCCTAATCTGAATGTGTACATTCACACAGTGGGATATTATGCAGCTGTAAAAAGGAGGGAAATTCAGACACATGTACAACATGGATGAACCCTGAGGACCTTATGCTAAGCAAAATAAGCCAGTCACAAAAGACAAAAGTTGTGTATTCTAGATAAATACACTAGACATGAAGTACCTAGAGTGGTCAAATTCTTAAGAAACAGAAGGCAAAAGAGTGGTTCAGAGGCCTGGGAAGAGGGGGAAACAGAATTACTTAAGGGGTACAGTTTCAGTTTCTAAAGATAAGAAAGCATTTTGGTTAGCATAGCAGTGTGAATGTACTTAATACTACTAGATAGTACACTTAAAAATGGTTAATATGGTAAAACTTACATTATACATACTTTACAATAATTAACATTTTTTAATTTAAAAAAGTTCATTTAGTGTTCTAGTCTAGGAAATAGAACTCTCCAACTCTGTCCTGTTATTATGTGTCTCAATCATCTGCCCACCTCATGGCTAGCAAAGCCCAGAGCCCACATCAGCTAGGGCCATCTGCACCGCCATAGTTCCTCCTTAACAGTGATGACCATTTCTAGCATTTCGACCTTCTGGTGCTACAGCAAAAATAAGAAGCTTCTAAAAGCATAGCACTGCTCACACCAATTATGTTCACATAAGCTAGGAGACCAAATCACATCCTCTCTGTTTTAGGCTGTCAGAAACAATGCTGTGGGCCAGGCATGATGGCACACACCTGCAATTTCAGCACTTGGGAGGCTGAGACAGGAGGATTGTTGTGAGTTTGAGGCCAGCCTAGGCTATATAGTGAATTCAAGGCCAGTGTGAACTACACAGTGAGGCCCTGTCTCAAAAAAACCAAAAAAGAAAAAAAGAGGAGGCGGGTAGGGATATAGTTCAGTGGCGCAGTGCCTACCTGGCAAGCACATGGTCCTGAGTTCAATTCCTAATACCCACAAAGAAACAAAACAAAACAAAACAAAACAAACAAAAGAGCAATGCTGTGGCTACTGAGTCAGCTCTAGAACCTGCACCAGAATCCACTAAGTTGCTCTAGTGCACAGAGGGGCAGGACTGCTAAGAGAATGGGCCAGCTAAGACCTTTACTGGTAGAGTACTGCTTAGCAAGTGTGATACCCTGGGTTCAGTGAGGGGTGTGTGTGTGCGCATAGATTTCTTATCTATTTTCTACATGTCATAGCATGAAAATACTGACATTTAGAAACACTCTTGGGTTGGTAGAATTTGAGAACCACTTTCATGCTTCAGGAATCCACTCTACTTGCTGGACAATAGCTGAACATATTGGGAGATATTTTGTTTCTTCTTTTTAATTTCTATTTTTAGTAGTACACCTCTGCAGGACATAATCATCACATTCACTGTGGGAAATTGGTACATGTACATAACATATTTGAATTGTTTTTACTTCCCTTTCTCCACTTTCCTCCTCCTTAACAGTTTGTTTTAAAATGAAGGCAGAGTGGGATAACCTACTTGGGAACCCTTCTGTCTCTTTCTCAGACAGAAGCTTTCCTTCTCTCAATGAATATTCCTGTTCTTTAAAAAAAAAAAAAAAAAAAAAATGGAGGCAGAGACTGCTTTCATTGGCTCACCTGGAGAAGAGTTTCTGACCTCCAGATCTCCTGGGAGGCAGGGTCTGCATTCACAGATGTCTGATGAGAGATATGTCGCTTCAGGAGGCTGGTGTGGTGGAGGCCATAGGAGGCAAAGGGCATGGCTGGAGTCCTGATGGTGACATAAAATGAGGCCTCAGTTAGGGATTTCTGTGGGCCAAGCCACGGACAAACTGGACACAAATATAATGATTTGGGTAACCAATCACAACACACTGAATCACATTCAACGACTCCCAGGTCCACACTGATATATCTGAATAAATAAACAGGGAAAAGTCTTCCTTGTCACTTAACAAATGAAAGAGAGATGCAGCTAAAAAACACCACTCGGCAATTGCTCAATTAATAACTGATTTGGGGGCTGGGGTTTAGCTCAGCAGCTCAAGTGCTTGCCTGGTAAGCACAAGGTCATGAGTTCAATCTTTGGTACCAAAAAAACACTGATTTGGCCAAGAATTAACAGTAGATGCTAACATGATGGATAATTACATACTCTCAACATATCTTCCCACTAAATCATCAGTATTAATTTAGGCACAAAGTACAAATTTAACTTTATAGTAGAAAAACCTGGCTGACACTCTTGGCCCAGGGACCAAGCTTATGTCATCAGTAATGGGGCCAAGGGATATCACAGGTCTCCTGACTGGGGGTTTGAGAAGGACCTGGTGCCACTACTGCACTGTTGCTGCCCACAGAGCCCAAGCTGGGCCTAGTCATGAGGAGACAAACACCAGAGAACCCAAATAAAAGAGCATCTTCAGCCAACCTGTGCACTTAAGGGGTCAAGACTGGGAAAGATAGAAAGACTGAAGGGCACCAGAAGACCACTGCACACAATGAGTGAGCTGATGCCAGACCCCAGCCAGATAACCGCTGGCAGTAAGCCCTCCAAATGGCCTGAGGATTAGGTGGTGGCCTGGTAGCAGTACTAGCTTCCTGGTTTAAACAGAAGTACCAAGATCATGGAGGAGAATGTACTGACTTCTAGGAAATGCACTCTGGAATACAGAGAGGTCCTGGGATGGCACATCTGTAACTTGTTCAAACAGTCCCCCTAGGGGAATGGTAAAATACTATATGGATAAGTGGAAGAAAGGATGGCAAAGTGTCAACACTTCTGAAGTCTGGGTCAAAAGACTATGAAAGTTCTTTATGTTACGCATGGCATCTTTCCTATAAATCTGAAATTATTTCAAAATAAAAAGTTAAAACAAGCGAGAAAACCAGAAAATCAGGCCCAGAAAACTGCTTGGCAACTGCATTCTGTCTTACAGAGGGCATGAATCCACCCCATCTCCAAGTCTTCCTTCCCAGGTGCAATAGTACCACCATGCCAGGGTCACCAGCCACCGTTATCCCCTAGCAGCCTCTCCACTCTCTGAGGGCAATGGATCACATGAGTATGGATGAAGGCACGGCACGATGTGCACATGCCAGGAGGCGTAGGCTGGACCAGCATCTGCAGCCTCCCAGGAAAGGAGCAGTCCAGGGAAGAGAGGGAAGGGGCAGAGGGGCCAGGGCAGGAGGGGCTCCCAGAGAAGTTGGCCAAGAGAACCTGGCCAATGGGCCCACCAAGGCCTCATGGAGCCAGCTAGAGAGCTCCCAATTTACCCTCAGACTGAGGTGCCAGTGTCAGGCTTAGCCTGTGTGGCCTAGTACAAAGGCTCTTCTCCCCAGCCTTGCCTCCCCTCCCCAAGCCCACACATGACAATCCTTCCACACCCCCACCCTGCTCACTACCTCAGTGGGTCTTAGACTCTGCCGGCAGTGAGGACTGCTACAAGTAGAACCGAAGTATGCTGTACATGTTGTCAGTAAAGCCAGAGACCTGACAGCCTCAGTAATGGCCACAGACTACCAGACACTAAGACACAAAATACTCTTCTGGCTGTGCTGGGATAGCTGGTGTTATGAATTGAGGTGTAAGAAAAATCAGGGTGGTGCTACTGTCCCCATGGGTGATGCCCATGACCAGGCAACTCCCTCATAGAAGGGCCAGGTATTAATGACCAAGGCAGCCTTACCTGGGAGCTGGCGATGGGCTGGCCCCACCAGGGCTAGAGGAGAGTGGAGGGGGCACACTGCCTTCAGTGGGCAAGAACCATGACAGGTACCTGTCCACCAGGGTGAAATAGGCACAGTCTGACATACGGACACGGAGGGACATGGGCAGTGGCTGGAAAAACCAAACTCATCATTAGTGTGGGCTCTGGGCAACACCCTGGCCTCCTCCAGGCACAAGTAATCACAGGGATACTCCAGGTGAAGCCCCAACCCTTCACAGCAGGATGTGGAAAAACAAGAGGCATCCTTTCTGTACCTTCTGAGTGATGAGGCTCAAGGCAAAGAAGAATATGTAATACTCAAACGGATCTGTTAGCAGGGTCAAGGAGTAAATAAGATTGGTAGGCCACCCTCCAATGACATGTGCTGACCACTCACAGCCTCCCCACCCTGCAGGCTCCCAAAGGATACTGAGGGCCAAATTCAGACCAAGGCCCCCGGTCGGGGGGAACTGGACCTTGTTGTGGTACAGAGGGCTGTCAGGGAGGATGTGCTCCTGGATGGATGCTTTCACTGGGCCCTGCGGAGACAGGAAGGTAGGCTTGTGGGCAGGCACCTCCCCCCAGGCAGTGCAACTATTTAGGAAGGCTGCTGAGGAAGAGGTGAGCATGTAGAACCTGCCTGTGGAGACAGTGACATTCCTCTGGCACTTGGATAACATATGTTGCTTAGAATTTTTCTTGTCAACCTCACAAAAAATCCAAACAGGAAGGAGAGCAGTGGAGTGTGCTTTTGAGCCACATCTCCTTTGCCTCTCATATCCACTGAGCAAGTCACTCATCAATTTTCCCCTGAAAGACTAGACTCAGAAAAGCAAAAGAACCTGTCAAATCACTCTGCCTGTCACTCAAGTCAGCAGCAAACCTTCTCTACTGGCAGCGTTTTTAATGATTTTTTGAAAAGATGCTACTGTAAGTTCTAATTTGTGATGCTTTCTGGATCCTGCCTCCTGCCTAGGGTCACCACCCACTAAGCCCCTGCCTGCTTACTACCTTAGATGCTTTTTCAGACCATTAGCCTCAAACACCACTCTCACCACCACAGTTTACTTACAGGTAAGTAGGAGACAGGAAAGTCAAACTTATAGTCTTCAGCTTGAAGTTTATAAACCAACTTCATCATTGGGCCACTGTACAAAAAATTCAACAAAAATAGCACAAATGAACTGCAAGCTATCTCGCTCCAATTTCTTAATTTAATAAGTAGAGTGATTTAAAAACAAAATCACTACATGGAAGTATCTAGTCCTTCACAGGCAGCAAACCTACCTACCCAGGATCTAGAAATTCCATTACAATGCTGTACTCCACAGGATTTACACGGCCCTGCAGGCAACGGAGGTTCCAGCCAACAAGGACGCCATCCAAACTGCCAAAGATGCTCTCTACCAGCAACGGGAATATGCTGTGCAGCTCCTGAAATAGTGCAGGGAGGCTGGGGGCAGATTTGTCAAGGACCAGTGCCCCCTCCCGTCCCAGCTCCTGTTCTGCACCATGCACCGCCCACCTCTCTCTGAGGTCACTTTAGGTAGAGACACACAGGACCACCTGTGTCTCATAGGAATGCCGGTGTAGTGTTGAAAAGCACTTTTGAGGTCTTCTACTGAGGTTACAGGGCAGTACTGCTTTATATTTGGGCTGGTTAGATAAGCCAGCCTGTGACTTAAAACATAGTTTAAAAAAAATTAGTTGGGCATGATAATATATCCTATAATTCTAGCACCTGGAGGCTGAGGCAAAGAGGACTGCCATGAGTTCAAGGTAGAGCTACATAGCAAGACCCTGTCTATAAAATAAAACAAAACACGAAACAATCAAACAAATAAAAAATAGAAACTTTGGATCTAAAGAGAGCTATTAAAAAGGCCAACATTAAAATAAATAAATAGGTCAACATTCTCAGTGAAGTCCCTGAAATAAACCTATGACTTATAGTCATTTGGTATTAACCTATTATACAGGCCAACTTTCTGGGCTTGACAAGTGTAGTAGCTGCAAATTAAATACATACTTTAAAAATATTTACCTGAGGGTTTTTCTACCTTGGCACTGCTAAAATTTTGGGCTAGACACTTTTTGTGATGCAGGGGATTATCCTATCCATTAATTTCTGGTCTCTATCCACTAGAGGTATATACAGTAAGTGTGCATATAGCATGATCCAAAGAGAGATGTGATACCTTTGCTGGAAAATCCTCAATAACTTTTACCAAGTCTTGGCACCTCTGTGCAAAGGGCTTATTTATAGAGTCAGCCTAGGAAAAAAAGTGAAAAGAATCATAAACATATTTGCTCTATACCTTTTGCAGGCATTCTGGCTTGAGTCAAAATGATAATCCAAGCAACAGATATGAGTCAGACACACAATCACTGATCCGGTTCCCCAGCACCTTATGCATAAAGTTCTACACGTGGTAGTGGCCCAGAGGATGCTACTAAAAGGGAGAAGCTATAAGTCTACCCTCTCCAGACTAGTCCTTCTCAGGCTTGCTTCTC
The DNA here is from genome assembly GCA_004363535.1 of Dasyprocta punctata. Classification (NCBI taxonomy): domain Eukaryota; kingdom Metazoa; phylum Chordata; class Mammalia; order Rodentia; family Dasyproctidae; genus Dasyprocta; species Dasyprocta punctata. Next base: position 15,758 of record RJWM01021943.1, on the reverse strand, counting down.
AGCACCCTCCTCAGACAATCAGAGCACTGTACAATATCAGAATGAAACAGACCTCCACCAACGCATAAGCAGGGATTCAGTGCCAGGGTCAGCTCCACAACCAGCAGACAGCCCCTACTGTGCAGGTTACCTCTTGATGTCTACAAGTACTCGCTGAGTTTGTATACATGAATCAGAACGTTCCACCTCACCAACTATGATTATACTACTATGATCATTAGTGAGAATGTCCAAGAAATCAAAGATTACAGCAGAAGCATTCTTTTCTCTTAATCAGTAGAGGAGGGGAAGGAAGGGAAGGGTAGAGGAGAGGAGAGCCTTAAAAAAAATAAGGTAGCCTGAAATTATACATAGCCTCATCCAAGTAAACACTAATCATGAAGGCAGCAGAGAGACCAGCAAACATGTAGAACAAGAATGGAGGAAATCTACCTGAAGTCATGGGATGTAGAAAAAGTACAGTGACTACATAGAGAAGAAAATTCTGTATAAACAGGTTAAGATCAGGTAGAGAGGCCCAATTTTTACAGGAGGGCTTTCCCCAAGGGTATCTAACACCTTGTCCACCTCCACACACAGGTGGATACTACAGCGTCTGAGTTAGAGATGGAGACCTGAGCTGCTCAAGTGATGGGTCAGATCTGTTGGCTCTAGTAGTATATACAAAGGAAAAATGTCCTTCCTAATAAATGTTTACAAAAAGCAACCCCAGAGAACTAAAATTAGAAATCTTTGTCACCAATACCATCCCCATACCTGATTTCTCAGCAGCATATTTACTACTAAAAATGCAATCCCAGCTGCCCCCATTTTTCACTGATAATAGTTATTAGAGCACCCCATGTGTGCATTAGGATTTGCGAATCATGAACATTCTGATGTATATCTTTCTCACGTACTCTTCCCCCTACTCTGGGAAGTATGAAAATGGCATTTGAATGAACTCATTTTGTATACGGGAAAATTAGAGCTCAGAGGTTGAATAAACCTAAGGTCTTACACTAATAGGAAGGCAAATTCATGCTTAATCATTCTAACTCTGAATCTTGTGTTATTTCTATCACATATCCCCAAAAAGCAACCACTAGAGTTTTCTGAATCAGTGGAAAGAATTGTCAAGTCCCTCAGCTATACAACTATTGTCACTCTGAAACTTCAAAGGCAATTGATATTTACCAGTAGGGAGCTAGGCTGTTGCAGGTGAGGGAATGCCATAGTAGCCTTTCTTGTAGAGTCAAAAATGGTCTTGATAGGAAATCACTGTGGAAAAAACAAAGGTGAAATAGCAGTATCTGCCACACAACAAAGTATTATGGAGTTTCACAATGCCTAGGAGAATATTTGCATAACTCAACACACACTGCACTGTCAATTCCGTATTTTACAGAAATGTCATTCTCATATAATCCATGGGCCAGCTTCAGAGCTGGAGTCTTTGGTAATGTTTGTACAGTTCTTGCTACATGCAAGGACTGGTTCTGAGGGCTTTCTATACATTTCCTCATTTGATCCTCTGTGATACGCAGAAATCTAAAGATAGCCTCCCCCATTCCTATCCCTTGCTTATTCAGTCAAACATGATTTTACAGATGCAATTAAAGTCCCAAGTCAGTGGACCTTAAGATTAAGGGCAATCTCCAGCTGACAGTTCCACAACCCCAAGGAACTGAATTGTGTCAGCAACCACAATATACGTGGAAGCAGATTCTTCCCTAGAGTGGGCAGACAGAAACAAAGCCACCAATGCATTGATTTTTGACTTGTAATACCCTAAGCAGAGAATCAAGCTTGGGCTTGCCTGGACTTCTGACTATACATCTGGGAAATAACAAATGGGTGCTGTTTTATGTTTGTTTTTTGGGGTATTGAGGACTGAACCCAGGCCCTTCACATTGAATTGCATCCCCTGTCCTTTTTTTTTTTTTTTTTGGTGGCACCAGAGATTGAACTCACAACCTCGCGCCTGCCAGGGCAGGCACTTAAGGCACTGAGCCAAACTCCTGGCCCTGGTTTTTTGAGGCAGGGTCGCACTATGTAGTGCCCTGTTCTTTTTGAGACAGGTTTCACTAATTCATGAAGTTGCCCAAGCTGGGCTTGAACTTTCAATCCTCCTGTCACCCTAAATGGGTAGTATTTTAAGCTGCTAAGTTTGTTAAACAAAACTAATATCACAACAATCTTATAAGGTCAACACAGATGGGGAAACAGGGAGAATGGGACTAACGCACTTGCCCTACCCAGATAATAAACAGCAGAACCAAAATTCAAATAAATAAATCTCATAAACCTCTCATAATCAGGTGATTAAAGCATATTACCTGTGCTCCGTGCAAGGAAAGGAGAAAAGCCAAGAGAATCTTTGAACAGGTCATCAGAAAATTTCCAGATTTCTACCTCTCTGCCCAACCTGGTCAGAAACCAGAAACAGCCAGAGTTGGACTCAGCAGAGAAGAAGCCTGCAGAATTCAACATGGGATAGTGATGGCTTTCCTAGCACAGCTCTAGCTAGCACACAAGTGAAGACAGTGAGGTGGCAATTGGCAGTGTACATAGAGGGACAGATGCTGGCCACAAGGAGATCCTGGCACTTGGGAGGAGATGTAAGTCTTTGCCATTTCAAAGAGGAACACCTTCCAAATTTTTTAAATTCTTAACTTTAGCTGTCGATTTCAGGGTTAAGGAATACTTAAAATGCTTCAGTATTGACCTATTTGGTCAACCAAACACTACACAAATCCAAAATTACCAAAGCAGCATAAAACTTCAGCCTCTTTGATAAGGGCAATGCGTTACAGGTGAAGCAAAAGCATCTCTTGCTGAGAAGATGCTTCATCGCCAGCAGCTGAAAGAATAAGGTCTAGACCAGTCAAACTAAGGTCTTTCCCTGAAGAGAGCAGTGACCCCCAACATTTGTTTTCTGATCCTGTCAAGGCCACGCTCCCCTCATCATACTGTGTACAGAGGGTTCGCTTCATCCCGCCCCTTCAACAGCCACTTTCTTTAAGAGCTGCTTGGGACCCTATTTTGGGGTTTCTTCTGATAGCGCCGGTCCTCTGCCAACGTCAATCAGGCCAAATGTATCGCCCGACTGCCAAGACCGTCTGGCCGGTGAGAAACAGCAGCATGTGCCCCTTTGTTGCTGACAAATCTCCTATGGAGGTAAAGCGTTAAGACTCCACTATTAAAGAGGAACAACTGAGGCTGAGAGAAGTCCAGTTACACAGGGGAAAAGGCATGAGTCGCAACCCGCTGATCGAGGCTAAGGTCCCCTTCCCTCAATTCATCAGGCGAATGTTAACCGACCTCATACCGAGACGAGGTGTACGGGTTGCGCGAGAAGGTGCCACAATGTCAGAGTCCGGGAGGGTGGTATGAGGATGGTAATAAGGACTCAGACGGAGCCCTCTCCTCCCCCGACCCCGCCGGCCCAGCCCAGTAGGGTGGCCGGTGGCCGCCCCGAAACCCTGGGCTCGCGGAGAAAAGAAGACAGCCTCGGCGGGGGCACGAGGGAGCCTTAGGGGCGCGGAACCGTCCCGCGCGTGGCTTCAGCCACTCACCTGTAGAACCTTCAACGACGCAGCCCTAGGACCAGAAGCCGCCATTCAGGGCCGAGCGTCAAACTGTCGTCATCAAATTGCGCGGGACGCCACGCCCCGTCCCCAACCCGGCGGGAAAATTTCCCCTTTTAGCTCGGCTATCTCAAAAGCGCGTGCGCAAAGCCAAAGCCCGCCCCGTTGGAGGCGCGGGTGCTGAAAGCGCATGCGCAGAGTTGGCCTTAATCACTTTTGGCCTGAATGTACCACAACAGGGAATACCCGTGCGCTTAAACAGAGGTCGATTATTACGGCCTGCCACCGCACTTCCCCAGTGGGGAACCTGTACAGAACTGTACATTGTATGCCCTTCATTTATTGAGCGCCCAATATATGCCAGCCTCCTTCTTATATGTTGCTAGCTAAGGAAGCTTGACAGTCCAGTCTAGTAGGGAAGGCCTGATCTGCAATAAGCGGACCTCTGTGCTCTCCTACGGCATCCACCACGCCTGACAGTGCCTAACGCCTAGTAAGCGCTCAATAAGTCTGTAAAGATCGAATGACCAGGTGGACTCCCGGGTTGGCCCTGCAGGGAGAGGAACGGCCAGGAGAGGGTGCTGCGGAGACTCACGGCGGCCGAGCAGGGCGCACCGTTTTCCCGCTGTTAGCCGCGATGGCGGCGGCTGGCGGCGGGCTGGAGGCAGCGACCCTGCAGAAGCTTGCGCTGCGGCGGAAGAAGGTGCTGAGCGCCGAGGAGATGGAGTTGTACGAACTGGCACAGGCAGCTGGCGTCGCCATCGACCCCGACGTATTCAAGTGAGCGAGTGTGGGTGGGGGCCTCACACTCTTCTGTGCTCCAGGGCCCTTCTGGCCCGGGACCGCTGGTCTAGAAGACCCGCCTGCCCCGCACGCGCCTTGTCAAGGTTTTTCGGATGGCCCAGCGGGTCCGTGCTTGCTGGAGCAGACCCTGACCCACCGCGGGGCGGGCTCACTGAGCACGGCGCTTGTTCTTATCAGGATCCTGGTGGACCTGCTGAATCTGAATGTGGCCCCCCTCGCCGTCTTCCAGATGCTCAAGTCTATGTGCGCCGGGCAGAGGCTGGCGAGCGATCCCCAGGACCCTGCAGCTGTGTCTCTGCCCTCATCCAGCGTGCCCGAGACTCGAGGTCAGACCTGGGCCCCGTGTTCCCAGCCCGGTGTGGCAGGGGTGGCAGGGTACAACGTCAACTTGGTCCTGAATGGCCAGGCTAATAAGCCCTGTCTTCCCAGGATTTACAAGGTCAGGTTCCAGGCATTCTTGGGAGTGCACTCGCAGATCAAGGGTTCTCAACGGGGAGTTGGGTTGGTCCAAGCAGGATAGGGTTTTACTGCCCTAGCTTCTTCTATCTCTTTACTTATGTCTTCATTCTACAGAAATAAAGGTGACTTGGTACCTGATCTCCTGACATTTATGTCCTCCAGGGAAGTGATTAGAGTACTGCAGGCACCCCTTTCCTGTACCCAATCTATGCCCAAGTTCTGGCCTACTGGGCCGCCCACAGAGAATTGCAGATGTTGGTGAGGAGAGTATGTCATGGTAGAACCTCTGGTGGCTGCTCCAACTTGTCATCCCTGTATGTAGCTTCTGCCCAGGGTGGCTATCTGGAACCTTCTGAAATGTAGCAGAAATTTCCAGGCAAATGGAAAGGACCTGGGCTAGGTCCCTTGCCTGGAAACACACATCCACACAGGCATGCAGAGGAGGGGCAGAGGGCAAGCCAGGCCCCTTGTGGGAAGATGTGCCATGGCCCCAGGAACCCTCATGTCCTGACCAAAAAGACCCTGGGCAATGACATTTAGGCCTCCTCACTGACCCACCCTCTGTCTGCTGTCTTTGTGTCTCTTTCTGACCTCCAGAGGCCTCCTTTCTCTCTGCCAGGAACAGTATCCCCCCTGCAAGTTCCTCCTTTTCCTCAGCCCTGCGGCCTGCGGCCTCTCCAGTTCTGCTCCACGGCCCAGCTGCCATGCACTCGCCTCTCTCTCCAGGGCCCCCTGCTTCCCTCCGGTTCTCTTGCTGCCTGTTCTCTCCTTTCACAGGTTGCGTTTATTGGCTTATCTCTGGGGGTTTTGGTGTATTGTCTTGTGTCTATGGAAACTGCCAATTGCCCCTCAAGACCAGACCAGCTTTGAGCTGCAGGAACAGGATCATGTGGGCCATATCTGCCACAGTTTGGAATCAGGTCATGCTTTCTGACTTTGTTTATTAACAACAGTATTTCCAAAACATGCAGCCGGGCTAATGTCAAGGAGGGAACCAATACTTCTGTATTCCAGAGGCTAACTCTAGTGGGTAAAATCTGTATGCTGTAAAGGGCCCCAGCCCTCCCTGAGGACAGCAAGCTGAGGGTTGGGGAATAGGCAGCAGGGAGTGCTGTTGGGAACATAACCTCAGTTGTGAGAAGCACTTCAGCCTCTCAGGTGCTGTCCCCTACCTGGGGGGTAGGTCTGGAGGATGAAATGGATGCCATGCCTTCCCCCAGCCTCCTTGGCGGCACATAATAATGATACATGCTTGTTCCATAAGTCACACTTGCAAATTGAGTCCCCTGCTTCATTCCTGGATTGTGGGACTTTCCATGTGTAACCAAGTGTGGCGAGGTTGGGGGCTCAGGACTGCGGAGGTTGCTCCCTCCTCCATGCCCTTCCCTCACAGCCCATCTCAGGGCAGTGCCCAGGAGGGGAGGGTGGACTACAGGCTGAGATGAGTAACTGCTTGGTGAGTTTTCAAAGGGAGGGAGAAACTGAGAACAGGGTTTCCTCACTCTAGAGGATGTCGGTACTTAGTGACCCCAACTGCTAGGCACAGCCCTTGGCACCAAGGGCACAGAGGGAATGTGAAATGGACATGACTTGGGTCTAGTGAGAGGTGGCTAAATAAACTGACAATGTGGAGATGGGAGGAAGTGTGGCCTGTCCAGTCACAAGAGGCTTCAGCATCCCCAGAGCAGTAAGGGTTAAGCTGGGTAGGGACCAGAGAGGGTGCTGAGTGAGGCCAGGCAGAGATGCAGGATAGTAGTGTGTATAGTGTCCAGGCCACTGGCAGATAGAGGAGGGAGAAAGTAGAGAGTTAGGAGGTTTATGGAAGTGAGGCACAGAGGACTTAGGAGGACTGGGGACGTGGTGTGAATGAATGGAGGCTCCAAAGGAATTGAGGAAACCTCAAGCATGAGGACTGGAATGGTCCCAGAGTTGTTGGCTGCCAGGGCCTCAGTTCTGCAAAAGCATACCCCAGGCCCTGATCCTGGGAGGACACCTAGGTTCTGGGGAGATGCCCAGTGTGGGGGAAGACGGAAACAGGGCAGAAGTAGGAGGCAGGCCTATACACTGTTAGCATGCTTCAGTTGAAGCCACCAGATAAGGTAGAGAAAGACCTCTGAGGCCTGTCTATTATAGCATCCATCCACACAGGCCATCCAATAAATGACAAAAACTGCGATGGAGAAAATAATGGGAATAGTTGAAGTGATGGTGTTGTAGGAATGTGATAGGAGTTCAGGACCACTGGAGTTGTTGCCCATAGGTTTCCCGTAGGACTCAAGTATGAAGTTGCTCCAGGACATAGACCTGAGCCTTATTCAGGCTTGAGTCCGTAAGTTACAGTAAGCACAAAAAATGGGCCATCTAGGTGGCCTGCAGGGAATCATTGAAGAGGAAAACAAAAAACCTCAGAAGCACAGAGGTGTAATATTAGTCACAGTGAGACTCTATAGTCATTGAAGGAAAATTAAATTCATTCTAGTATTCTTTGATTAGGTTTAAGGAAGCTACATTTTGAAGATGTTCCTCCAGACATGTAAGGTGAAATTAGGTGTACAGAAACTATGAGTGCCTTGCAGCTGTGCTGTCCAGTTAGGGAGCCATGAGCTACATATGGCCAGTGTAGTTGAGGGACACTGTATGTGTAAGTACACACTAGACATTGAGAAACTGGAACAAAAATGAATGCGACAGCTTATGAATACATATTGGTTACATACTGGAATGATAAAATAGTCATCCCTCAGTATTTGTGAGGGTTTGGTTCTAGGACACACCCATACCCCCACCATGAGTAGCAGAATCTGTGACAAGTTCTTTATATGAAATGATGCGGTATTTGCATATAACTTGTCTGCATTCTCCAATATACATTTTAAAATGTAAATTATCTAACACAACTTTAAAGTGACTTGTAGGTTAACCTAGGACTTATACTTGCTACCACTAAGCCACACTCCCAGCCTGTATTGACTTTTCTTGGAGATAGTGTCTTATGTATTTTGCCCAGACTGGCCCTGAACTCCTGAACTCGTGATTCTCCTCCATAAGCCTCCTGAGTAGTTTGGACAATAGGTGTGGGCCACTACACCTAGCTTTCCTGTATAATCTCTACAATACTTATAATATATACTCTGATGTAAATGCTGTGATATTGTAAGTAGTTGTCCTATCATATAAGGAATGATGACTAGAGAAGCAGTCTACATGTTCAGTACAGGGGCAGTTTTTTTCCCAAATATTTTTTGATCCATAGTTGGTTGAACCTGTAGACGTGAAACCCACAAACACAGAGGGCTGACTATATATTGGATATCTTGGATTAATCAGAATATGTGACTGAAATAATTTCCCATTTGTTTTTTAGTGTGGCTACTAGAAAATTTTAAATTATGTGTGTGGTTTGAATCCTATTCCTGTTGGAAGCACTGCTGTAGGCTGAGTTGGAGTACTCATGTGGGTACTCATCCTGCATATTTGTCTTTGCCACTAGGCCTGTATGTGTTCTTGAAATATTAATTAGCCACTGTCACTGTATGACCAGAGAGCAGTAGAACTAGCTGATGGCAGCAGAGATCATCTGGAGCTGCCCTGGCTGCCTACCCTTCCTGGTCACCAGACTCTGCCCCCAGCCTTGGAAGGTAGCTGTGTGCTTTGCTTGAGGAGCTGATTGGTCCACACCAGGACAGTTTGCACATGTGGGAAGGCTTTGGGGCGGCCTGCTTTGCTCCTGCCATCCAGTGTGCTGCAGACCTGATGCCACCTCACCCTCCCTGCAGCATGCCCCTGGAGAAGAATGTCAGGTTTTCCTACAGGCTTCATAAGTCTCAGCTTCTCCTTGTCCCCTTGTTTTTATCCTCCTGACACTGATGCCTGGCCCATGTCACCAGGAGATCATGGTCCTACTATAAAAGAAGAAAGTTCACACTCCAGGACCAACAGGAAGGGATGAAAGAAGCAGGGCACACTTGGGATTTATTTTGTTTTTTGTTTTTGTTTAAACAAGATCTTGTTATGTAACCCAGGCTAACCTTGGAACTCTTAGGCTCAAAGGATCCTCCTGCCTCAGTCTTGAGTAGGTAGGACTATAGGTGTCTGCCAACACACTTGGGCATACTAGGATTCATTACAAATGCTCACTCCCCACTAGTTCTGCTTCACCAGCCAGCTGAGTTTACAGGGGATGGTAAGTTGAGGCTCACAAAGGCCCCTCCAAAGGTAAATAATCAGAAGTTGCTGGCCTGGCACTCTTCCTGGTTTCTTGGACTCCCCAAATCATGACAGGTGGCTGATAGGCTGGAACATTTTAGGGCTTTGTTCCTTCATGGGATCACAAAATGCTGAGGGGTCACCAGGTGGTTTCATGGTGAAGAACACTCAGTTTTGAAGAGAATAAGCCAGGGTGATGTTGTGCATGTTCATTGATGCTTGTGTGTCTTTGGTGTGTAAGACGGTGTTCTTGGGACCAGGCCTGAGAGCATCAGTTGGCATGACCCTCCTACCCCATCTGACCCTTAACCCTACTACAGGCAGCTGCGCTTGACAAAGCTGGTCTTGCCATCTTGAGGCACAGCTTGAGCCACTCCACAAGTCACTGCAGACCATTCTGCTGGGGCCTACAACCACACTTTTGACCTTGTCCATGGGTAACAGTGTTCCAGCTGACAGTGGAAGCATGTGATTCCTAAAGGTTCCAGGAATCATACAGAGCTAGATAAACCAGTCTGCTTTTGTTACTACACTTTTTAAGTGATAGGGAATGATACCAAGGGCCTCACACTTGCAAGACAAGCACTCTACCACTGAGCTACATCCCTAGCCTTGGATTGTTTTCTTAATGTCTTCTGTGGCTCAGAGTTATGTTGTTTTACATTGGGTTTATGAGTCATTTCAGGTTTTTGTTTTGTTTTTGCAGTACTGGGGACTGAACTTCACTCCTTCACACTGACCTACATTCTCGGCCCTTTTTTTTTTTTTTTTTTTTTTTTTTTTTTTTTTTTTTTTTTTTTTTTTTTTTTTTTTTTTTTTTTTTTTTTTTTTTTTTTTTTTTTTTTTTTTTTTTTTTTTTTTTTTTTTTTTTTTTTTTTTTTTTTTTTTTTTTTTTTTTTTTTTTTTTTTTTGAGACAGTCTCACTAAGTTGCCAGGCTGGGATTCAGCTTATGAGCCTCCTGCCTCGGCTTCCCCAAGTGGTGGGATGTGGATGTGCATCACCACACCTGGTAAGGCAGCAGAAAATTGAAGGTAGGGGTGAGCTGCTAGCATTCTGAACATGGCACCATGTTAATCCTCCCGATCCCAAATAGCAGCAAAGATCCTAGAAATTATTCACCCAGAAATCTTCCTGAACGCCATCCTATCCCTGCAAGGATTCGGGACATGGAGAACAAAGAAAGTAAGTTGGAAAAACCCCTAGAGGAGCCATGGTTGCCAGTGTCTCAGATACAGGAGCCTCAACTCACTTGCTGGATGTAACAGTCCATGAAGTGGAAATGATCTCTGTCTCGAACTGTAGGACATAGTTTTGCATCTTTTCTTTAAGAACTTAAAATCGCTTTTTCTGGTTAATTAAAACTGATGAACAAGCCAGGGAAGAAGTGGTGCCAAGGCCAGAGCTGCCTCCAAAGCAGCAGCAGACAAGTTCCTTCCTGTAAGGGATGAACCCAAACCATTCTGGGGAGAGGCCAGTTGAGATTCCCGAGTATTTATTGGGAACTTAAAGGAATGTGACTCATCGAGGAACTTGGCTTTAGTCAGGGCTAGTTTCCAAGTGTTCAACAGTATATTTGAGCTTTTTGTATTTCAGACAACCACCTAAATAAGTTGATCAGTGTCTGAGAATGGTCAAGGTCTACAGGAGAAAACATGCAGCTGGCTAGGCCACAGAAAAGTCAAGGTATTATTTCCTAGGACAAGGAAGAAAAACAGGGTGGGGGCCTTGGAGAACTCTGTACCATTGGTCAAGGAGGAGACACATGCCCACACTATGCCAGGCCTGACAGGAGACTGGCTGTCCATGTGGGTGGAACTGAGCCCATGGGCAAACCTGCTCCTGGACATGTGTTGTTGCTATAGGGTCCTCTGTCTTCCAGATGCTGTCAACACCCTTGGCTTTGCCCAAGTGTGGCTGCAGATCTTTCTGACTATCTTCACAGGAAAGATAAGAGTAAGCAAAAGAAACAAGCTGTATCATGTACAGGTACAAATTTCCCATGATGAATGTGATCACTATGTATATCTAAAACGTACAAATAAAATCAGATTGAAAAATAAATAATTACGCCGGGCGTGGTGGCGCACGCCTTTAATCCCAGCACTCGGGAGGCTGAGGTAGGCGGAGCGTTGTGAGTTCGAGGCCGGCTTGGGCTACAACGCGGCGCAAGGCCGACCTGAGCTACATAGTGCGACCCTGCCTCAGAAAACCAGGGCCGGGAGTTTGGCTCAGTGGTTTAAGCGCCTGCCCTGGCAGGCGCAAGGCTGTGAGTTCAAACCCCGGTGCCGCAAAAAAAAAAAAAAAAAAAAAAAAAAAAAGAAAAATAAATAATTAAACTCTCCACTGGCAAGAAAGACATTTTAGCAGCTGCAACATAAACTAGTATTAAAAATAAGTAATGTTTATTGAGCACTTACTGTGGATCCTACACTGTACTGAAGATTTTATATGTAGATAATATTTAACCCAACAATCTAAACAGTAAAATGTTATTGTCATCTGGATAGGGGCTGGGGATACAGATAAGTAGCACAGTGCCTGCCTGGCAAGCGCAACGTCTTGAGTTCGATTACTGGTACCAAAAAAAAAAAAAAAAAAAAAAAATTGCTCCCTTGTTATCTGAATAATGCAACAAAGAAGACAGAGATATGGTTGTCCAGTGTCTAGACTTGTAACCAAGTGTAAAGCAGGTATCAGAAATAAATCAATACGTGCCAGGCGTGGTGGTGCATGCCTGTAATCCCAGCGCTTGAGAGGGTGAAGCAGGAGGATCGTTGCACATTTGAGATCAGCCTGAGCTACAAAGTGAGCTCAAGGCCAGCCTGAACTGCACAGCAAGACCCTGTCTCAAAAAGAAAAAAAAAAAAAATTGGTGAGCACCTGTCTGGCAAGCACAAAGCCCTGAGTTAGATACCTGGTACCAAAAATGAAAAAAGAAATCAGTAAGCTCTGATTTATCGCTTTTGCTGATTTCCACAGTATAAATATCCCTAATGTGGCCCATCAGTGTCTCTGATTTTGGAGTTAAAAGAGCTGTGCAGAGGTGGCATCCAAAAGCCTGCATGAGCCAAGTCCAGCATCCTGTACTCTGAATCATACAACTACAGTTTAGCTTGCAATCCTGGCTGCTGTTGCTCCTCCTGTTTAAAGAGGACAAATGTTACTCTTCCTAAGGGAATGTCATCCTACAACGGCTGAAAGGTAGAAAACAATCAGTGAATGGAGGCATGGGAAAGGAGTTGAGGAATATGAGTCTCAGACAGCTTGTTTATTCTCTACAGGATCCCAAATACTAACCAGTCAGGAGACAAAAGGAAGGAACAACTCGAATGTTCAGAGTAACTCATTTCATTCTCAGAAATGGGAAAATTATCACTCAGAACCCCCCCCAATGATTCTAGGCCTCATGTTGCTGTTTCCCATTGCTGTCCTATGTGTTTCTATTCTACCCTTCCAACTCCTGCATTCCAATTCCATCCTTTCTTTTGGTTCCTAGAACAAACATCCTAAATTACTGTAAATTGGAAGCTTGTAGGGTTTTTGTTGTTTGGAACTAACTTTTTTTCCAGTGCTGCAGATTGACCCCAGGGCCTTGTAATGCTAGGCAAGGGAAAAAAATAAAAGAGCAAAGTATAGACTAAGGAATATATGAACCAGTGGGTTTAATCTGGGAGACTATCTTAATGGACAATTTCAATCACTGAAGCTTCTGCTGGAACCCAATCATGGAATCAGTAGCTAAATCCAAGAGCAAGAGGCTTGAGCACTGTTCGAAGGGTACTCCAGGAAACAAGGGAAAAAAAACTTTAGAAAGAGCTCTCAAAATCAGAAACCTGGCTTCAGTCCTTAATGACTGCTCTCCTTCCTGTCTAAGTCTGATTGAAGCAGCAGTGATAGCTGTTTCAATGTTAACACACATCAGAGGTGAGACAGTGAGTTCCTCCTGCCACCTGCTGAGGGACAGACAGATTCCATATGCTATTCAGGGCAGCAGACCCGCCAGGCTTGCTTCCCCTAAATGGATTCATAGTGTATCTTCTTTCAAAGCATTCCTGCTCTGGCCCTGAGATGTAGAAAGCATCACGCACACTTTGAAGGGCTTTCTCTGGCATACACTAATTTAGGCAGTTCAGGACTCCTGTGCTGATGTGGGGTCGTTGGCTGTAACACCTTACACACTAACATAGATATAAATGATGTCTGGTGTGTTGGCCCACACCTATAATCCCAGCACTTGGGAGGCTGAGGAAGAGGATCATTGCAAGTTCAAGACTAGCCTGGGCTATAAAGTGAGCTCAAGGCCAGCCTGAACTGCATAGTGAGACACTGTCCCAAAAAGACAAAAAAAAGTTAAGAAACCAAATATTGTAGGTGTGTGGCAATAATAGAGCTTGCTCAGGTTCCTAACACTTACGTGGTTCTATTTTCTCAGGGAGGAACAGAGGCAGCCCTGCTCTCAGTGGAGTACCCACACTGGCGGAACGCAGCAGCCGAGAAGGATCAAGTCAGAGGATGCCCCGCCAGCCCAGTGCTACCAGGCTGCCCAAGGGGGGCGGGCCTGGGAAAAGCACCTCTCGCAGCAGCACATAGTGTGGGAGCAGAGACTGCTTTGCACACGTTCTGGGTGTCATTATTCTCTCAACGGAGGCTGCATACTGTTTCCTTCTGTTAAATCTTTCCAAAAAGCTGATGGTCTCGATCAGATGTTCTCTATCAAATTTTAGATGTATTAAAGCACAAAGATTGCTGGGTGTTAAGGCACGTGCTTGTTATTCCAGCTGCTCAGGAGGCTAAGGCAGGGCTGCAAATTTGAAGCCAGCCTGGTCAACTGAGCAAGATTGTCTCAGGAAATAAAAAGAGGGGGAAGTAAGTAGCTAAGTGGTAGAGGCCTTGGGTTCAACCACACTACTGTAAAGAAAGAAAAGCACAAAGATTTATGAGTTCTGTACACTGGTCCTGGTTCTGCTGTAGCCAAAACAAGGGGCCAAAATCAGTAACTGCCTTCTTGACCCTGGTTTCAGGGCATGAGAGAGTACGCACACCACCAGATCTTTTAGAAACAGGTGAAAAGATTCCCGTGAAGTGGTAAGTGTTGTGTTCCCTACCTGAACTGTTCAGAGTATTGGTGGCCAGGGATGGCACTGGGTGAGCATGGAGGGAGACCAGTGTCTTCAAATGACCATGCAGTGAGGTGGAGGTGGGTGAACTGTGACCTTCTGTGGGTCATGATATCCCTTTCAGGGCTGAAGCAGGAAGATTCCAAGTTCAAACCCAGTCTGACAACTTAGTAACTTAGTGAAACCCTATCTCAAAGAATTAAAAAGGGCGGGGAAGCCAGGCAGGGTGACGCGCACCCGTGATCACAGCAAATGGAAGGCACAGGCAGGAGGATCACTTGGAGTTCAAGGCTGGCCTGAACTACATAGCAAGGCCTTGTGAAGAAAGGAAGGAAAGAAGGAAGAAAGAAAAGAAATGAAAAAGGGCTAAGAACCAGGTGCAGTGGTAAACTCTTGTAATCTCAGCACTCTGGGAGGCTGAAGCAGGACTGCAAGCTGAAGCTAGCATGAGCGGGATAGCAAGACCCTGTCTCAAAAAGGGCTGGGTATGAAGCTCGGTGTGACGGCCCTAATCTCAATCCCCAGTACTGCCCAGAGAGGGGGCAGGGGATGTAACACACTCCAAAGTTCCTGAGTTTAATCTCTATACCACAAAATAATACCTACATCTCCAGGCCTTAACTGACTGATTAAAACAGGGTCTTCCTAAGTCAGTAAATTGATTACACTAGACCAAAAAATTGAAATCTTTCTCCCTTAGTCTCGGAATACCAGGATACAGGCCTGCACAACCACTGACTCCACATTTGACCCATCATTTTAGAGTGAGTATTCTGAGGGGATTTATTCATCACAGTGTCTTTTACTGCAATAATTTAAAATACATATATGTATATATATATAAAAGATTATATATATATTATATATGTATATAAAATACATATATATATATATATATATATAATCTTTTTTTGAGACAAGATCTCAGTGTGGAGTTCAGGCTGGCCTTGAACTCAGTATATAGTCTAGGAAGGCCTCAAACTCATGGTAATCCTCCTGCCTCAGCCTCCTGAGTACTGGGATTACAGGCACCTACCTCCATGGCAGGTTTTTTTGTTTTGTTTTGTTTTGTTTTTTTGCGGTACTGGGGATTGAACTCACAACCTCGCGCCTGCCAGGGCAGGCGCTTAAGCCACTGAGCCAAACTCCCAGCCCTGGTTTTTTGAGGCAGGGTCGCACTATGTAGCTCAGGCCGGCCTCTAACTCACAACGCTCCGCCTACCTCAGCCTCCCGAGTGCTGGGATTAAAGGCATGCGCCACCACGCCCGGCTCCATGGCAGGTTTTAAACTGTAGTTGCTCCCACTTTGTAAAGGATTTTTTCCTGATTCTTTCAGCCAATCATTTAGAAGTCTTTCAGGGAATAATGTAGTAACTAAATACATAAACATGCCTAATAATTTCTTAATTTTTTTTTTTTTTATCTTTTTGAGAGGTTTCACTATGAACTTCAGGCTGGCCTTGAACTCACTTTGTAGCCCAGACTGGCCTCGAGCTACCATTGACCCTCCTGCCTCAGCCTTCTGAGTGCTGGGATTACAGGTGTGTGCCACAATGCCCAGTGCATTACAATTGGGCGGGGGGGAATTTGCACTGAGCTACA
>RJWM01021942.1:0-34459 GCA_004363535.1 Dasyprocta punctata | reverse complement strand
AGCCCGCTCGGTCTCCCACCTCTCGCCCCGCCCACGCATTGCAGACCACGCCCAGTCCGTGTAGGTCTTTTCTGGCCACTCCCCCGCCACGCCCCGGCCCGCTCGACTCCACCCTTCCCGTGGGCGCACTGCAGCAGGAACGCAGCTGGTCGCCTCCCGGAGGGACTCAGCCTCTGCTCCCCCTCTTCACCCTCACAGGCAAGAGGTGCCGGTGCAAGTTCAACCAGCAGCAGAAGTAAGAGGCCCCTCCCCGTCCTCACTCACCTACTCCTGGCTCTAGAGCGGGGAAGGGGGAGAGGCGGAAAATCCTCCCAACTTGTTTCTATGAGCACGTAGTAAAGCACCTACTATGTGACAGGCCCCAGGTCAGGTCCTGGGATAGAGTGTTGATTTCACCGCCTGGCCTGGCCCAGGTCCCAGCCCAGTGGGGGCGGTGGCCGTGAGTTCCAACTGCCACACAGATGTAAAATCACAAAGTGCGACGCCACAGAAAGTGCAGGGAAAGAGCAAGCCGCTCTGAAATGAGATCACCTCACACGTGGCCCAGTTTAGCTCGCAGTCTGTTTCCTAGCGCTTCGATTCGTCTTTAAATAAAAATGTAAAGCTCCAGCAAGGTATGAATACCTCTGCCTGTTAAAACGCTGATAAACGTCGTTGTGGTAGCTAACATGCACTGGGGGCGTACTGTGAGCCAGTTGCCTCTCTGTTGTTTTATTTACCCCTCACACCATCTTTAAGAGTAAGTGTCGCCGTCATCAACGCTACTCTACAGATGAGGAAACCGAGGCACAGGGAGGTGAAGGCACTTAATCAAGATCACTCTTGTCACTGGGAGTTGAGGGTTGGGGTTCCAACCCAGGGATCTCCTGGCAGTCTACCGAGGCCCCTTGATCCTCTCCCCGGTCCCTTCCCTGACGTCCCCGGAGGTCCTCACCACCACCTGCTTGGAATGCCTCTGGCCACACACTTCAGCTGCGCCTGGACGCTCCTCATTTTGGGCGCCCCCAGCCTGCTCCTCGCCTGATCTGGGCCTTGAACTCGGTGTGGGAAAAGAGGCCCGCAGCGAGGCAGTGCGGCTTTCTGGAAGCGGCTACCTCTCCCTTCCCATCCCGAATCTCCTCTGCCTCTCCCTTCGCAGAACCGGGGAACCTGATGAAGAGGAGGGAACTTTCCGCAGCTCCATCCGCCGTGAGTTTGGGGAGACTGCGGGTGTTTGGGGTTGAGGGCGGGTTTTTTGAACCTCTTTCCTGGCTTTCTCTGGGCGCAAAGAGGAAGGGGCTCGATCCAAAACCACAGGGCTGCCCCTCGTGACACCCGAACTCTCTGTGTCCCCCGCAGGTCTGTCCACCCGCAGGCGGTAGAGACACCTGGCGCCTGGAACTCTGCCAGGTCCTGCAGCTCAGCGCGGGCAGGGGAGGGAAGAAGAGAGGGAGGGAAGCTTGTAGAGGGGCGAAGCGCCAGGTGGGAGGATGGCGGGGGTGGGGTGGGGAGAGGCTTGTGGTCCGCGTTGCCGCTCACCCTTCTCACCCTACAGGATTCCCCCGGCACCTGTCGCCTTCCGCCCACCACCTGCGCGCCTCCAGCCACCGCGCCTGCCCCCTCCCCAGCCTCGTCCCACGGACTCGCCTGCAACCCAGACATCCAATAAAACGTGCTTTTCTTTCCTGACAGCGCTTCCTTGATCTCTCAGTCCGTCTGCGCGAAAGCCTGGGAGCCCCCATGGCCCCGGCAGGGGGTGCCCCCACCCTTGGGAAAGGGGCGGGGACGCCGGCAGTGGGCGGGGCGGGGGTGACCTGGATGAGGGCGGGCTCCCCGGGCCCCCATTGGCTACAGGCACCCCCAGCACCAGGGCTCCCCCGATCTCCCCCCCCACATCAGTTTGTCCTGCTTCCAGCTGCTGCAGCCGCACCTTCGCTGCCTCAGCATCCAGCAGCCCCCTGCTCCTGCTCAGCATGGCGACCCCAACCCAGACCCCTACAGATGGTGAGCGTGTCGCCTGGGGAGTGGGCGCCAGGGCGGGTGGGGGTGGGCTCCGGGAACTCAGAGCTGAAGAGAGAGGGTGTGGAGAGATTCTAGTCCTGAAAAGGGAGGGGAGTGAAGAGGGGGTGCCTGCCCCTTCCCCAGCCGAGCCCTCCGTTGCACACCCTAGAGGCCACTTGAGGGCTCTGGGACACCCGCTCCCTGGCGATGTAGTCCCGGTGCGGGATCTACAATTAGAGTGTGACGGTCCCAGGAGAAAGGATGCTCGGACAGGTTGCTATGGAAACCGGGTGGCTGGTCCAGCATAGTGGTGGTAGCAGTGGGGAAGAGATGGGCTTTGGGGTTGGGAGCCGATGGGTGTGCAGCCAGAGAGGTAAGATTTCAGGACCATGGGTTTGGAAGCGAGAGGGGTCCACATTCCTCTTAGTCCAGCACTGATGCCTATGGTGGGGGCTTACTGAAATCCTAAACAGGCAGGCTCCCAGGGAAAGAGGGACAGCTAAAGAAGAGACAAAATGGGGGTAGGGGTTGACTAAGAGAATCTGAAAGAGATGGAAAGACACCAAGACAGGCAAGAAATCTAAGTCAGTGACACAAAGACCCAGAGGGATGGATAGGAGGCACCCAGAGTGTCAGGGAGAGTGACAGAAAGATGCAGAAAAAGAGAATCAGACAGAGAGATAGAGGAATTGAGACAACTATGGAGCAAAGAGAGAGAGAAGATGAGAAAGGAACAGAAAGGGGGCCGCATGGGGTGGGGCCTGAACCACTGCAGTGAACCTCGTGGGTGGGAATGGCATGGTGGGACCCTCCTTCCCAGCCCACAGCCAGCGGTAGTTTCCAGTGCCAAAGGTGCACTTGGGTGTGCACACAGATGTCCCTCCCACCCTTGTCCTGCAGCAGACCACTTGCATTGGACTCCCACTAACCCAGATATGCACCCACTTAATCACTCACTCTCTCTTTTGCACCCAGCCTCTGGTGAGCTTCCTTCTGCTGAGGAGCAGGGGACAGAATGCTTCAGTAGGGGAGGGGGCAGGACAGGGGTTTCCAGCACTGAGGGCAGGGCCAGGGATGCTGAGGAGCTCTTGGCAGTGAATGGAACCCCAACTCCACTCTGATTGCTCCTTCCCTTCCCCCTTTCCCAGCCGGCGGGGGCTGCTGCACTGAGCCATATCTGCAGAATGTGAAGCAGGGCGGGGTGGGGGGGCTGCAGAGGCTGGAACCACCCTAGGGACAGGGGGCAGGGCTGAGCCGGCAGGTCTGGCGGGAGCCCAGGACTTCTTTTCGCAGAGGTGGTGGTTAGTAGGATCGATGGCAGTAGACGGGGCCAAGGCGGGAGGACAGACACCTCAGCAACCCCCTTCTCCCAGACACAGCATGAGAGGGGACCGCAGGTCTTGGGAAATCCCAGGGGAGGAAAAGCGTGTTGTGCATTGCAGGCTGCTTAGGGAAATGAATTAATGAACTGCTGGAGAGAGAAGGGGAGGAAGGCAAGGCTCTTTCCACCTGTCAGGGAAAAGCGGGGAGAATTAGGGGCAAACAGAAAAAGGATGCATGAATGCAAGTGGGCCTGGGTCCCTGCCCCTGAGAGGGACCCTCAGCTTGGCCAGGAGCCAACCCTGCAGGAGCCACAAGAAGGGGTATAAGAGGAGGAGAGAGAGAGTCAAAATGGGGCCCAACCCTCCAGCCTCACACAGGACCCCACCCAGGCTGCAGTGATGGGACCCATCACCTTGCAAGATGCTCTGGTTGCCATAGCAACCACCTCCTTCTTGATCTCTCCTTGGCAACTGGCCAGAAGTAGCATACATTCCTCCTTCTGCCTCCTGACCCACCCTTAGCCCAGCCACACCCTGAGGGTTCCAATTGCTGGGCCAATGGGGGTGAGCAGAGGACCTTCTGGAGGGAACCCCTGCACTAGGGAGGAACCCAAGAGGATTCTGGGAGTGGCACTTCTACAATGGGTTCTGAGAACTTTGGAGAAGGATTTGTGGGAAACCAGAAGACAAAATTGAGATAATCCAACCTTTCCACCTTTGGTGCAGCATTCATTCATTCGTTCACCCATTTATTCACTCACTCATTCCAGGAATATTCTTTGAGAGCCTTTTGCAAATGTCAGGATCAACAGCAGAGATGAGTCAAACAGATTTACTCAACAGCTGGTGGGGAAGCTAAGACAGAGCTCAGGTGACTAAGACACTGTCCCTGGTCGGATGCTTTTGAGTACCGCCTTCAAAATCGTGTGTGTATGCAAATGTTAAATGTTACCTGCATTGCTACTCATTTAATGCTTTTTCTTCAAAGGATTAACTTTTTTTTTTTCTTCAGTACTGGGGATTGATTGAACTCCAGGCCTCTACACTGAGCTACATTCCCAGCCTTTCATTTTGGGCAGGGTCTTGCTTAGTCACTAAGTTGCCCTGGCTGGGCTCAAACTCACAATCCTTCTGCCTCATCCTTCCAGGATTAACTTTTTAAAATACTTAATTAGCTTTATTTTATATTGTAGCACAAGTGCAAAATGAAACTTTTTTTTTGGCCTTTATTGAAGGCAAGCAAAAAAAATGATGAATCTTAAGCAAGTGACTTGACTTTTCTGGGTACAGCATCCAGTTTTATGAAGTGAGGAGGAAAATGGTACCTCTGTCAGAGCTGCTTCCAGGATTAAATCTGTTAACATTGTTAAGAGCTTAGAAGCAGCTTGGTACAGAATCAGTGCTATGCATGGCTGGCTAAATAAATAAATAAATCCAATACTGCCACAAAATTCTACATAGATTTTTGTTTCCTGCCGAAGACTTTGAGCACAAGGCTTGTTTTCTCTTGGGTAAGGGGAGAGACTGACACGTGCAGGCAGATATTTTTTTTTTTTTTCGGCACCGGGGATCAAACTCACAACCTTGCACCTGTCAGACAGGCACTTAAGTCACTGAGCCAAACTCCCGGCCCTGGTTTTTTGAGGCAGGGTCGCACTGTGTAGCTCAGACTGGCCTTGTGCTTGCGTTGTAGCCCAAGCCGGCCTCGAACTCACAACGCTCCTCCTACCTCAGCCTCCCGAGTGCTGGGATTAAAGGCGTGCGCCACCACGCCTGGCTCAGGCAGCTATTAAAAACTCATCTGTGCCAATCTGAGACTTGAGGACTGGACAGAGCCCTGAAAAGGGCAAACTGACACTCTGCATGGATTAGTGCTACTCATGGTCTTGCCTCCGAGACCCCTGTATGAGTCTGTTTAGGCTATAGCTTGCTTTAGTAACAAACAGGACCAAAAGTCTCAGTGAGTTAAGACCACTAGGGTTATTTCTCACTGATGTTCTCTGTCCATCAAAAGCCTTTCTACTCACCAAAGAAAACCAGAGTAGACACATCTTGAATGTTCAGGCCACCTGATCAGAGACAAAAGAGAGCTCCTGCATGGGCACTTGCATGCTCCAGCCTTTAGGTGACAATGATACTTCCTTGTCTGGTTCACTGGTGAGAATCAGTTACATGGCCCCATGCAACCTCAAGGGAGCTACCCTCCTCCAAGGCCTGGAAGGGAAGAGAAGGACACTATGCCATCACTCTGGCATCTCTTCTAATTCCTCGAACTCTGCAGAAAGTCAGCTCCTGACCAGGTAGAACCTAATGATGACTGCAGAGGAGGTAGAGGACCATAGGGATGCACTTCTGGAATGGGAAGATGCTCTGAGTGCTTCTGAAGGGCTGTGGGGATTGTGGCAGGGAGGTGGGAAACGAGGAAGAGGGGATCCAAAGGCTGTGTATGGTGGTGGTGGTACTAGGGATGGAACTAGGCCTTCGCATTGAGCTATATCTCCAACTCTTTCTATTTTTAAATTTTGACATGAAGTTTTGCTAAGTTGCCTGGGCTGAGCTTGAACTTGTGATCCTCCTGCCTCAGCCTCCCAGGGTGCTAGGATTACAGGTGTGCATCGCCACTTCCCACAATGCCCCCACATTTTACCTATGCACTAGCGTTTTTGAGTGGATGGGCGTGTCTCATGTGTTTTGTGTGGTACATACACGTCCACACATACCAGGAATACCACTGCAAAATCCATGTTGAATATCAATATCACTGGTGTCTTAGAGCTAAGTAATATATGAATCACTACAGCTCCTCTGCAGTAGATTTGGTGGCAGGAGCAAGCCGAAGAGACCAAGAGCAGATGCCTGGGAAGTTTTAGGAAATGTACAGGGGCAGCCATAGACTCGGGTCCACCAGTGGGACTGGGGTCTGTCCATCCCTCGCATCACATGTAAGTGGGATTGTGTCTGTGTTTGCAGCCCACTGCTTGCATTAGACTTGTAAGGGGTCTAGGACCAGGACTTCCATGTATGGTGGGGCACATGGGACACTTTACAGGGGATGGAATGAATGAGTGGGGGCCAGAATCATTCTTATGCTCTATTTGTCAAGCCTGAATCCTGTCACAAGTCTCTATCATCCAGAGCAAGGGGCTTTTTTTCTCTGACTTCCACAAAGAAATTCCTCGGCCAGTGGCCCCATCCCTACCCTTTAAAATGTTAAGAAATTTTTCCAGGCATGGTGGTGCACACCTGTAATTCCAGCATCTGGGAGGCTGAAGCAGGAGGATTGCAAGTTCAAGCCCAGCCTGGGTAACTTAGTGAGACCCGGTCTGGAAATAAAAAGGGCTGGGGATGTAACTCAATGCTTGGACCCTGGGTTCAATCTTCAGTACCCCTCCCCAAACGTTAAGAAAGCTAGCATTGAAATACTTTTTCTTCTCTCTCTTTCTTGCCTTCCTCCCCATAGCTCCTGAGGAATTTGACCCATTTTTCTACGGTGAGTATAGAATTTGTGATGGGGGCACCCTTGGGCTGGAGGGAAGTGTAGTTGCAGATCCTCATAGGCCACTGCTGAAGACACCAGCTGCAGCTGCATGATAGACGGGCCACTGTCGTGTGTCAGCTGCCTGTGTGGGGGGGCAGAACCCGATGGGGGAGGGAAGTGGTCTCATGCTCTCTTGAAGCCCCTTCAAGGCTCCAGGGACTTGAATGGGCCCTTAAAGTATGTTCTAGTCAGCAGGACTCTGGGCAGGTGCACTGAAATCACTAGAGAAGCAGGCAGGGAACATCTTTAAAGCCATGCGACTGAGCCCAGGTCTTCCGCATTTGAGTCCTGGCTTATCCATTCTCTAACTGTGTGGCCTTGGGCAAGTGACTTTTCATCTGGGCACTCCTGTAAACAAAGGATGGCAGCGGTACCCAGCTCTGAGGACTGTCAAGAGAGTTACCTGGATGATGCCTTTATACTACCCTCAAGGCACGGAAGTTCTACCCCTCTCTGGTGGATCTAGCCCCAGTTTTTTCCACACGTGCCCCTCTTCTCCATCTGTCAGCTCCTCCAATATGTCAGTTTCCTTCTCACCTCAGGGCCCTTGCACCCCCTGCTCCTTCTGCCAGGAATTCACCTCCCTAACACTCCCTGCAGCTGGCTAGGATTTCTCTTCCTTCTTCTGGCCTCAGATCAAATATTGACTGATTGCTGGGAGAGGCCCTCCCTGACTCCCTGGCAAAAAGAGCCACACCACATCCAGCGATGACTTAGATTTTTTGAGGGTTTTTTTTCCCCTTTGTTGGTGCAGTTTTGTTGGCGCTTGCTTAACCATAGCATGAAAATCAGTTGCCTGAAGCCAGAGGCCTAGCTCACAGCTGGTACATAGCGGGTGCTTCGCAAACTCAAATTTCAGCAAATACTGAGCACATGCTCTGTGCCAGCCAATGTCCCGGCCTCCTAGCGACACCACAGTCAGCAATATGGACAAAATTGCCTGCTCTCTTTATCTAACACTCATTGGTAGACAGATACTCAAATAAATAAAATGAAAATTACTCATGAGACAAGGATATGAGAGAAGAATAATTGTCATGCAGAAAAATAAAAGGGAATGGATTTAGAAAGTTTTGGGAAGAAGATGGGAAAAGTCTAAGTCTACAGAGAGGGGTGAATTGGCATCTGAATGAATCCCAGAAGTTCCTCAAGGAGGAAGCCATGAAGCTATCTAGAGAAAAGCTTTCAGGTGGAGGGATGGCAAGTATAAAGGTCCTGAGGCAGGACAGTACCTGATGCGCTCCAGGAACATCAGGGAGGCCATCATGACAGGAGTGGAGACTGAGGGACAGAGTGGATTGGACTGGGGTCTTGCGGACACTGGTGAGGACCTTGGTTTTTGCCTGGAATGCAGTGGGAGCTGGGAAGGGAGGGTTGTGAACTGAGCTGGACCCTGTAGCTATGGGAGGGTCCCCTACTGTTCAGGGTGGCGACACCACAGAGAAGACCGCTGCAGTGGTAGAGATGGACGGCAGTGGTGGACAGGACCAGGGTCAGGGAGGAAGCAGCCGCATGTGCTTATATGAGGGAGAGGGCAGAGGAGGAGGGCGGTGAGCAGAGGCCAAAGGGAGCCTGACCCCAGCTCTCGTCCTCCTGTGAGCCCACTGGAGGGGCATCAGTGTGGCCTGGAGCTGGGCCTGAGGCTAGCTCTGACTGCCCTACTGTCTTCCCTAGACTATGCCACGGTGCAGACGGTGGGCATGACTCTGGCCACCATAATGTTCCTGCTGGGGATCATCATCGTCATCAGTAAGTCCGACCCTCCATGGGCTGCCCTGGCGTCCCTGGGCGCCTCAGGTCCTGCACTGGCTTTTGTCCATACCCTGTGTCCTCTGTCTCTAGCTTCTTGTTCTCTCTTTCTCTCTCTCAACAGGCAAGAAGGTGAAGTGCAGAAAGGCGGACTCCAGGTCTGAGAGGTCTGGCCGCAGCAGGGAGTGGGGGGTGGTGGGGCAGCCCAGGCCCTCGGGGTACTTCCCTGGTAGAAACAGGACACCCAAACTGCCAAACCCTTGATGCTCTCTCTCTCTCTTTGCCTTCACAGCCCGACCTGCAAGTCCTGTAAATCGGAGCTTCCGTCCTCAGGTGAGGGTAAGAATGCGCGTCTGTGGTCTGGGAGGTTGGTACGTGGCAGTGGAAAGGAGAATCCTTACGGGGACAGCCTCTGAGGCACCAGAGCCAGGGCATGGGCCCCAGCAGAGGCACAAAGGCAATTCTGTAGGGGCTGAGCCCTGCAGAGGGAAGACGTTAAGCCACCAGGGGGCAGTGGCACAGAAAACACCCTAAGCGTCCACAGCACACAGATTCCCAGAAACTAACGCATAAACCTCAAAAAGCAAGAACAAATCCATTTCCCAAGGGGGAAAGGCACAAGCCCAGGCAGGAGGGGCCCTGGGTGGGAGAAGTCCAGCTGCCAGCCAGGATGGGGAGCTGAGCCCCAGGGGCCACTGGAGGGTAGAGTGCTTTCCAGATGCTACCATCCAGCTGGGCCCCGATCTAGGATGGAGGTGAAGAGAAAGGAAAGGAAAGGAAGGGAAAGAGAATGGGTTTCTGAATAATTATAACAGAAAAACAAAAAGAGAGATGCAGAGAATGCAGATTTAAAAATTCATGTTGGGGAAAGTAGCTGTGGGGAAGTAGGTCGTATGGGGCTGGAGGAGAAAGGCTTGTGATACAGAACAGGGATGCATGGTGAAGCCGGTGGAGGTCCCAGAGGGCACGGAGTGGGGAGTATGGGGGTTAGGAAGGAATGGAAAGGAGGGGTGGGGGTGCTGGGGGAAGAGGAGGGTGGAGGGGGCCCAGTGGGTGCCCTGGAAGGTGGAAGGAAGAGGGGTGGGGACTGGCAAGCAGATGGGAGATCATGACTCCTTGGGGGTGTTAGTCTTCATTATACAAAAATATCTTGACCTGTTTTAGTGGAGTTGCATCCTTTCCAGGGGCCTTTAAAAAGAAATCAAAAGGCAAGAAATCTTTTTGCGTCTTATACAATTGTTGTAACTGAAAAGGAGAAGGGCTTGGGGGAATTGGGTGTGGAACTTCTTACTGTGTTTCATGTTCTCTTAAGGAAATTTGAGGACATTAATCATGCACTTTGTGGGTGCTGGTGGGGTACAGTGTGGATGCTGGTGTTTGGCCCTGACACTTGGGGCCCAGACTGAGAATCTGTGCAGAATCCTGACCACCCCTGCACCCCCAGTTGAATGAAGGTCTGCAGTGGGTGGAAAAAGAAATTCTGTTGGGTCGGGATGTACAGGATGCAAGACATAGGAAAGGCATGAGGGCCTGGGAGAAGGCTGGGGTGAAGAAGCGGGTGGGGTACTCCCTTTCTGGCAAGAGGACACCAGAAAACCCCAGGTTGGCTTTTGGGGCTGGGGCCCCCTACAGCCGTGTTTCCTTCCTGGACTTCACTCTGTGTCCCCACAGCCAGCAGGTAGCAGGGTGTGAGGAGGCAAGAGAGGTCCCCAGCGCTCGCCCATGAGTGACAGCACCCAGGGGTCTGGCTTTCAGGACCTGGGGATCCGGAGCCCACTGGCTATGGGGAGGGGACCAGGCGCCTCTCCGCGGCTGACATAGCCCCGCTCTTTCCCCAGCGCCCGGCGGCGGCGGCGTCTAAAACCAGCCCCAGGGATCTTCCACTGCTGTCCCCGCCTGACGCGGGAGCCTGAGGATCGGGTGAAGGCGGCGGGGACCCCAGCCTCGCGCCGGGGACGCTCCCCCGAATGAGCCGCCCCACCCACCCCAAGGCTGGAGCCGCTGCACCCTGTTGTCTCTTCCCAGGCCTTGGCAATGACGATCCCCCAAAGAGCCTGTCTGCATCCCAGACCCAGGGACTCAGGCCTCCAGCTCCTGGGATCTGGGAGTCCACCCCCAGCTCCCCAGGAAGCCCGTGTGCTGCTCCCCCGACCCCTTTGTTTCTTTCCGGAGCATCCGTTCCCTGGCCCCTAGGTGTCCACGTCTTGAGCTTAATAAATGTGCATTTGGTTTTTCCCCCTGTTCTGTCTGTGTGTCCTCATCTGTGGGCACACAGGGGTGGGGGTTGAGAATTGAACCCGGGTCCCTGTCCCTTGCGTGCCTACAGTTGGCACCCCCCCACCCTTCCCCAGGGTCCCAGTCGCCTCCTCTTCGCTCCCGCACCCCTCCCTCTACACCTCTGGGACGGCCCTCCACCTCCCCAACCTCTGCCCGCCCCCTGGCCCGGTGGGTGGAGGCCACCCCAGCCCCCCACCGTCCTCAGCGTCTCCCCCTCCTGCTCTCACCCGGGGCTGCGGGGCTTCGAAGCCAGGAAACCCAAGAGGAAATGACTGAGCCCGTCTGGGTCCCCGCCCGCCGCGCTCTCCTGGCCACACCCTCGCACGGACGCTGCTCCCGCTGCCCTGGCCCCTTGCGGCCGCAGCTCGGCTCGAGATCCCCGGCTCTGATGTAAGTTGCCCCGCGCTCCTCCTCCGCCCGTAGCCCCTCTGCCCAGCTCCGACTCAGGTGGGCAGGACACCGGCCAGTTGGTGCCTCTCCGCCCACCGCGCATGCCCACGTGGCTCTACACTTTGGGCAGTGCCGTCCCGCCTCCTGCCTCAGTCTCCCTAGCTCTGCTCCGTCCCGGCAGACAGCCCCTCGCGGAGCTCCCAGCATTGGGCTCCGTGCTGTATGCAGTGCCGCCCGACGCAGCTCACTTTTTTCCTCTGTGATCAGGGGTGGATTACTCACTCTTTCTCTTGTGGCTCCTCGAGGCCCGGCCCTGTGCCCCAGGCATTGGGGAGCCCTCTTCTACTCTGCCCAGAGCGCTCTACCCTTCCCGGCCGGCCCTGGTGAGGTCCGTGCCAGGCTGGGGGAGCAGCGCGGGGTGTGTGTGCTCTCGGCACTGCTGGGTGCCCAGGTGGGCCTGTGGCTTCTTGTTTTCTTTGAGATCTACAGGAAGAGGAAGGGGTGGGGGCTTGGGACCTCTACCTCTGAGCCTCAAAGCCTGCTTGTGGTCAGCGCTGACAGCAAGGGGGTCCTAAAGCCAGAGGCACCAGCTTTGGGGAGGGGAGCCTTGGGGCTGCAGGATCTCCAGGGGCTGCCCAGGCCACACCTCACCTACCCCAGCTGCTACTCACCCACAGATGTTGCCCTCCGGCGGCCTGTGTCTCCTCACCATCATTGTCCTGCTTGTGCCCGTCAGAGGTAAGACCCTGCCCTGGAGCCCTGGGGGCTGGTGAGTTTAGAGGCTCTCTCTTATCCCCCCACTGGGCCTCCACCAGGAAGTGGGGACTCCTAGCTAGGTTTGGGGCTACACCCTCTCTGGACAGCTCAGCCCTCGGTGGTTGCTTCCAGCTTCTAGAGAGTCTGGCTGGCGCCTTTCCTGCTGAGCTCTCTCCGATTCACCTCCAAGAAGAAAACTCAGCCCGTTTGATTTGGCTGGGAGGTTGGTGTCAGTTTTCTGTTCGGGAGCCAGGAAACCTGGGTTCCCAACACGGTGGCTCCCTGGATCTCCATAAACACTGTAAAGGGCGTGTGTGGGGAGGTAGGGGGGCTCTAGGCCAGAGAATAGGAGCCTCTCAACCTTGCCTGCGAAGTGCTCCTCCAAGGGGTCACGACGCTGGTGTTCGCAGATGCTTTCCACAAGGCAGGTGCTATGTCCCTTGGCTTGTGTGGGCTTTAGCTCTTATGCATGCTGTTATGCCCATTTTATGAATGAGGAAACTGAAACTCAGAGCCAGAATTATAGCTATTCTGCCTTTCCCATAACGCAGAGCACTTGCTCCACTGAAAAATGCTCACATTTCTCTTTGGTTTTCCTGTATTCTTTCAGTTATTCAAAAGGTGTTTGTTGCTGGGGTGTAGTGGCTCATGCCTGTAATCCCAGCACTGGGGAGGCTGAGGCAGGAGGATTGCCACTAGTGTGAGGCCAGCCTGAGCTGCGTAGTGAGTTCAAGGCCAGCCGCCTTAGTTGGCTCCAAGGCAGAAATGCCATGGTGGAAGGACCTAGCAGAGAAACAGTGCTCAACCCGTGGCAGCCAGGAACCAGAGAGAGAAGGAAGGAGCTGGGGACAAGAGTTCCTACTTCCAGGTCACAACCCCAGTGGTCTACCTCCCATCAGGCCACACCCCTAACTGCACATTCACCTATGAACTCACTGACCCTGTCGTGAAAATTAAAAAAGAAAGAAAGACCTTCATTGAGCATCTACTGTACACCAGATCTAAGCACTGAGAGAACCAAACAGTAGATAGTGTAAGGCCAAAGATAGACAGTAACCAACAAGTCAGCAAGTTGTGTAGTAGCCTAGAGGGTGATAGCACTCTGGGGAAATAAAGGAGGGCAATGAGGGTTGTCTAAACAGGCTGGTCTCAAGGACCGCTTCCCAGAGGAGGGTGACACTGGGCGCGGAGAGGTGAGCTGAGGTGAGACCCTGCCCTGGAGCCCTGGGGTGCCTGCGAGGTTAGTATGGTCTGGTAGTGGGGAGGCTTCGTGGCTGGCTTGGGGGAGCACGGGACAGAGTGGAAAGAGGAGAGGACAGGGAGGTGATGGGGACCAGAGGGAGGGAGTGATGACTCGGGGGGCACCGGCTCCCTTTGGCTGCAGGTGGGAGCATGCTGTGGGGGCAGGGCCAGAGCAGGAGCCCAGGGAGGAGGCTGATGGGACTTCTGGGTGAGGGGGACAGAGGCTGGAGCAGGCTGTGGAGGTGTCCAGCACTGACTGTGTGTGACACTGCGAGGAGACCCTTGTCTTACTCCATCTCTGCAGCCCTGTGAAGTAGACCCAGTTATAATCCCCACTTGGCAGACAAGACAACTGAGGCTCAGAGAAGAGCAGGGACCTCACTTGTTCCAGGTCATGCAGGAAGGAAGTCATTGGGAGCAGCATTTAAAACCAGTGCCTGACTGACCCTAGCACTGGGGCTTACTACGCCGGCCCGCAATGACGGGTGGAGACGGAGGGCTGAAGGAAGGGTCCCAGGGTGCTATGGTGTAGATCTAAAATGTCCCCCCAAAGCCTCATCCTATATTCAGAAGGCGATTGGATCTTAGAACACTACACTCATTAGTGGATTCATCCATTGGTGAGTTCGTAGAGGGGTGAGTCACGGGGGTCGTGACCTGGAAGTATGTTCTCCTGTCCCCAGCTCCGCCCTTCTGTCTTTGCTTCCCAGCTGCCATGGCTTGAGCACCTTTTCCCCTGCTAGGCCCTCCCACCATGGCATTTCTGCCTTGGATCCAGCCAGCCAGGGATAAAACTGTGGCCAAAGTAAACTTCCTCTCCTTTAAGTTGCAGGTGTTGAGTACTTTTTGTTCCAGGGACAGGAAAGTAGCTAAGGCATGTATGGGGCAAGAGCAGAATTTAAAACACTTCCAGGATCACAGATTGATACAGTGGAAGCTAAGTGGCTCCACAGGTGGACAGGACTTCTGGAGGAGTGTCCCCGAGTTTCCCAAAAGTTGGTCAGAGAGGGAGTGAAGGTGAGAAAAGGGGGGCGGAGGCTCCCTCCTGATCTCACCTTGAATTCTGCAGGACAGAGGTTGGAGGAGGTCGTATCCCTTTCTACAGCGGACCTGACTACTGTGAGCACTCATGTTCTAACAGAAGATCCAGGTGAGGAAAGGGGAACAGGTCTGTCAAGATAAATCTCAAACTTGGGCCAAACTGGGGAATCGATGAATTTGAAAAACTAAAAAGTCCCAGGATAGGCCTTTAGGCTTGGCTCAGTGTCGGGGCTGTCAGGAAAATCACCAGCACTTGGTTCTGTCTTGTCTAGGTTGGCTTCATTTTCAATCAGATTCTCCTCTTATGGGCCAAAATGGCCCCTAGAGGCCTCCTAAGTATCTGAAAACAAGAGAATTTCCATCTCCCTTGTGTCCCATAACTGAGTGTCACTGACCAGCCTTGGGCAATGTGCCTACCTATGAGCTGCTCGTGGTGATGACAGGCACAGACAACTAATTGGGTTGGCCTGGGTCCCCAGCCAACAGCCTCCAACACAGGGGTACCAGCCCCCCTGAATCAGGAAGGATGCTCCTCAAAGGAGGGTTCCAGGGCTCTTATTGGATGGGTGCTGGTTTGTGGTCAAAGGTATTTGGAAAACTGAGCTGAACACCTCGGCAGGACTTTTTCAAGTCTTAGTGAAACTGATTGGCAACAAGATGCTCAAGAAGGAGCTGCTAGTGTGGCTCATGTAGGAGTCCAGGTCTTAAAGTAGGGGAGGCCCAGACATCAAGATTGAGCTCTTAGCACATAAATGGCTGGATGACTTCAGTCATTTCATTACATCAAAACTGAGATGCTATGGGAACCCCTGTCTTTATCTGTGGCCTTTCTCTACTTTCTTCTCCCTCTAACCTTCTATTTCTGGATGCTCGATGCAGCCCGCCTAGAGGGCCAGTCTACCCCTCCGACGTCCACCCAGCCTGCCGATGGTGAGTGGGCAGGGGCAGGGGGCAGGGGGCAGGGGGCAGGGCGGCGTCCCCGCTTCCTGTGCTGCTCTGGATTTCTGGCTGGTCACTTTAGTCCTGTCTTCCCTGCCTCCCACGCCTGCTCTGTGCCCTCCAGTTTGCTTTGTGTTGGAGCAGCCAGGCAGCTCCATTCACTTCTAAAGCACAAAGCAGAAAAATACAGAACTCGTAAGTGTACGTTGAACGATTTATCCTAAATTGAACACCTGTGCTACTACTGTGAAGGTCATCCCTAGACATCCCGAGAAACTCTGGTGCTCTTCCCATTCTTTCCTTCCATTCATCTGTTTCTTCATTTTCTTTTTTTGAATTTTCAAATAATTTGAATTTTTTTGGAATGTAATTCAAACAGGGCCCCCCCAATTTTTTTTTCTTTGTGGTACTGGGATTTGAACCTAGGGCCTTTCACTGGAACCGCATCCCCAGCCCTTATTTTAAATTTCTTATTTTGAAACAGGGTTTCACTAAGTCACTAGATTGCCCAGGCTGGGCTCAAACTTACGGTCCTCCTGCCTCAGTCTCCCAGAGTTCTGGGATTACAGGCATAAACCACTGCACTCACCCCTCCCCACCATGTTTTCAAATTAATGATTAGTGATCTGAGAACACAGAATCACATTCTCCTGGGAAAGAATAAAAATGCAAGGGGTTGGGGGTTTAGCTCAGTGGTACAAGTGCCTGCCTGGCAATCGTGAGGTCATGAGTTTGATCCCCAGTTAACCCCCCACACCCAAAAAATAAATCTGTATCCTAAAAATGGAGGCAAGACCAAATCCCTCTGCCCACCAGCCCACCCTGTTTCTCCCCTCCGCCTTCCTGCAGAGGCCCGCAGTGAGCAGTGAGTGGTCTCCACGCCACAATAACAGTGCGTGCACAGGAGCTGCAGAAAATACACTTGCTGCCTGCCCTATTTCTGTGAGCTCAAGGATAGCAGGCGATTGTCCTGCAGCTTGCTTCGTCCAGCTTTTTCATGCAGTAGTAGTGCGGACCTCTTCTCATGTCGCTGCGGAAGACCCCTCTGCTCCTCTTCCCCGCCTGGTTATTGCACAGGGGCTGGGAAATGAGCAAAGCGAGCAAAGTCGCACCCTGCTGATGGCTTTCAGGTTTTCCTGCTGCACACCTTGTTCTTTCTCCTTGCACTAAATCCCTGCAGCACTTACGACGTGAGGGCCACAGGTCCAAGTGCTTTACCTGGGTTAGCTCCTTCGATCCTCCCCCAGATGCTATGAGATCAGAGTGACCACTGTCCTCATCTTACAGTCGAGGAAGCGGAGACGCAGAGCAACCTCTCCGAGACCCCACAGCAAGTTGGGCACACAGCTGAGCTGGAGACCAAGACCCAGCAACCGACTGGAACAGATGCTTTTTTTCTGGTGACGGATCCAGGGCCACAGACCAGCAGCAAGGAAGGTAGAGTCCAGGGCAGAGCAGAGCAGGTTTTGGTTTTTATTTTATTTAATTGCCTTCCTGATGTTCATTGCTCAAAGCACCTGTTGGGGAACTTGCAAGTAGATTTTTAAAAATTGTTTTGGTAGCCAGGCGTAGTGGTGCACGCCTTTAATCTCAGCACTTGGGAGACCGAGGCAGGAGGATCATTGTGAGTTTGAGACCAGCTTAAGCTACAAAGTGAGTTCAAGGCCAGCCTGAACTGCATAGTGAGACCTTATCTCAAAAAATAGAGTCGGGAATTTAACTCAGTGGCGTAAGCACCTGCCTGGCAGGCGCGAGGTTGTGAGTTCAATCCCAGGTTAAAAAAAAAAAAAAGTTTTGGTTTGTGGTCAAAAGTGTTTGGGAAATACTGGGTTGAACATGTTTTTCTTTGGCAGGACTTCTCAGAGCCTTGATAAAGCTAATTTTCACCAAGTGTGCTCAAGAGGGAGCATCCAGAATGTAGCATTTCCCAGACACTACCGACCTAGGGGGTCTGTCTTTTGTTCAGTACCCTTCTCAGGCCTGGTGCTGGGAAATGGGGCTATGGATGGTTCCTTTGTATTTATCTTCTTCATGTTAGGGCGAGAGATTTTTTAGTTGTAAGATACAAAATACCCAACTTGGAGGGAAAAAGAAAACAAATAAAACCCCAAAAACCAAAACAGACTTAGGACCGTAGGAGCTGTGCAGACTGGAGGACTGCCATTTGAGGCAGAGCTGCACGGAGGAGCTAAAGCACTGTTGCTGTCACTGCATCGCTCCCTCCCTTGACTGTTGTCTTCCATCTCAAAATGAAAAAAAAAAAACAAAAATAGAAGCCCAGCATGGTGGTACATGCCTGTAATCCCAGCACTGGGGAGGCTGAGGTACGAGAATTTCTGTGAGTTCGAGGCCAGCCTGGGCTACAAAGTGAGTTCAAGGCCAGCTTGAACTACATTGGGAAATCCTATGTCAAAAAGACAAAAAAAGACAAAAACAACAACAACAACAAAAGGAAGATAGAGATGGGCGTGTTGCTTAGTAAAAGGTCCTAGATTCAATCTCCAAAACTGAGAGAGAAGAAAGTGAGAGAGCGAGAGAGAGAGAGACAGGTATTTGGGGGAAGAGGAATACTCAGAAGCTTTTGCAGCATGCATTGCTAGGCAGGGTGACTGAGCCAGAGTCCCAGGATGCTCCTGGCTGACCATGCGGGGTGTTACCTCTAAGTCCTGGATTATGTGAGGGGCGGCCCAGGAGGTTCAAGGGGAGAGGCCAGCTGGCGGCTGGGGCAGCCAGGCTCGACTGAGTTGGGGAGGGGCTGACCACTGCTTGCTGCCTCCCTGGGGGGAGGGGCAGAGTGCCTGTCCCTTGCAAGCCACTTGCGTAGATGTGGGGGAGGGGTCTCTCCCTGTTCCCACCTTTCAGTGATGTCCTTGTTTCTGCCTCCATGACTCCCACCTGCCCTGCCCTGAATTATAGCCACCACTCACTCTGCTCCGCTCGGTGAAGGTACCACAGCCCTCTACCACAGACCAACGCCGCACAGACACGGCACGAGGAATGACACCCACAGACAACCTGGTCAGTAACTCCCTCTCCAGACCGGAGACAGCCATTTCCCAGGTTCAGTGCATTTCCAGCGCCTGGAGTGTGCCCAGCCCACTTGAAGGACGTGTATGTTGAGAGAATAAATGAAGTCCTCTTGGCAGAGGGAGGGCACACGAGAGTGTGTGAGTAGGTGTAAATGCCACATGCAAGCCGTGACAAGACTCAGAGGCTTCTGCTGGTCACTGTTTAGCTTTCAATCCCACCATGTGAAATGTAGGTTGTGCTCAGCTGAGTGGTTCTTTTAGGCCCACTAATGTGTTCAGGGCACCTGGTTCTTTCCCTTGAGGCCTAGTCCCCAATTTTCTGCCCACCCGATACCCACGAAGGGAATGCCATACCTCCAGGCAATGGGGGGGTCCATTCACCTATGCATGCAACAGAGACCCTCTGACAGCCAGGTGTGGTGGCACACACCTATAATCCCAGCACTCTCAGAGGCTGAGGCAGGAGGATCACAATTCAAGCCCAGCCTAGGCAATTTGGAGACTTAGTGAGACCCTGCCTCAAAATAAAAAATAAAAATACGCCTCAATGGGAAGGTCCTGTGTTTGACCCCCAGTATTGCGAAAAACAGCAAACAAACAAACAAACAACTCTGAGTGCCTTGTGTATGCCAGCCTCTGATTTAGGTGCCAGAGATATAGCCATGACCAAAAAAGGCAAAATCTCTCACCCCAGGAACTGACATTCTAGTGGGAGGAGAAAGAGAACAAATAATAACTGTGGTAATTATATACCAGGTGGTTTTAATTTGCTATCCAGAAAAATGAAGCAGGGTTAGGGTCAGAGAGTGACAAGGGAGTATTTCATATACAGGAGCAGGGGAGGCTTCAGTCTGAAGAAGTGAAGGAAGGAGTCAGGTGGATATCTAGGGGAAGGCCATTCCAGGCAGAGGGAGCAGCCAGTGCAAAGGCCCTGAGGTTAGAAGATGTCTGATGTGCTTAACAGCAGGGAGGCCGGTGGGGGTTCAGTAGGGTGAGTGGTGGAGTGAGGAAGTGAGGTTAGAGAGGTGATGGAGACAGATTATGCGGTGCAATAAAGACCCTGTGTTTTGCTCTAAGGGTAGAAAGGCTGAGACCCCAGTGTCACCACTTCCTGAATCTGCCGTCCAGCCCTTCCCTGCACAGACCTCGGCTGACTCTGATTTGTGTCTTGTCTTTCTTTCCAGCTCCAGAAAAGGACCCCTTCTCCTATGGTGAGTTAGCCACAGGAGGAGGTGGGGAGGAAAGGTCAAGACACCGTTCAACTTCCACTCCCGTCTCTCTCCGCAGATGTGGACACTCTCCGGAAACGGGGGCTGCTGGTGGCGGCTGTGCTCTTCATCACGGGCATCGTCATTCTCACCAGTAAGAATGGGGGTAAGGGGAGGGTCACCAGACCAGAGGGGCCTTGGGCAGCACTGAGACCCAGGGTCTCGAAGGCCCCTGGGTGAGGCTGTTCCAAGCAGGCACATCTGCAGCTCTGTAGCGTGCCAGGCCCTGGCTGCAGCTCCCCCGCTGCGGTTTGGAGATGTAGGCTGGGCACAGCTGGGGGTGCTGCTCACAGCTGGGTTTATGCCTGCGCCTGAGGTTAGCTGAAGGCCAGAAGGGAGCCCTGTTTGTGCAGGCCCCTCAATTCTTCATCTCATGGTCCAATTTTCTACTGGTCTCACCTGAGATTGAACATATAGTGGTGCTCAAGGCGAGAGAGAAAGAGAAAGAGAGAGAGAGAGAGAGAGAGAGAGAGAGAGAGAGAGAGAGAGAATGACAGAGAGGAAGCGTGCAGGCTTTGTACCACGGTCAGTGCCACCATGTTCTCCTGGCCAAAACACATCATGAGGCCTAGGTTCATGCAAATGGTCAGAAAATAGACTTCTTCCTCTTCTTCCTCCTCCTCCTCTTCTTCTCCTTCTCTTCCTCTTTGTCTCCTTTTCTTTCTCCTTCTCTTCCTCCTCCTCCTCTCTCCTCTTCTTTTTCTTTTGTGGCATTGGGGATTGAATCCAGGAACGTCACACCGAGTTACATCCTCATCCCTTTTATCACCCACACTGAGTTCAATCTTGTGCTCCTCCTGCCTCAGTCTCCCAGAATGCTGGGATTTCCGACTTGAGCCATCACTCCTGGCTCAGCCTTGATTTTTTTTTTTTTTTTTTTAAAAAGAGACCCATGTCTCTTCAGAGCTTCCATCCCTTTAGAGCTGATGTGCTCAGTGACCTCATTATCTCCCATGTGGCCCTGCTTCTGAAAGGTTCCAGGACCTCTCAACACCCCACGCTGAGGACCACGCTTCCAATACATCACCCTTTTGGGGGCACACGCTGAAATCATATCCAGATCGTAGCAGAGGGCTGCTGCAGAGGCAGGGGTCGGGTTATGGTGGATGGCACGGCACCCCCCAGGCCTGGTGACAATGGGGACTGTTGTTACCCCAGTCTGAAGGTGTGGGGAGGTAATGGTTGTGCCAGGGCCTAGTAAGAGATGGAACTGTAGCCGGGCTGCTGCTAGGAGCGGTGGCCCCAGGGAGAGGATTCCTGTAACCCAGCCACGAGGGAAGCCTGAGCCCCTCGCTCCTCTTGCCCTCCTATCTCCTGCAAGCAGTGGAGGTCAAGGGGTCCCAAGAATGTGGCCTGTCTAGTCTGCCTCCAGCAGCCCAGCTCAGGGCAGGGAGGGGGTGCAGAGAGGAATAACAACAAGCAGGGGAACTCTTGGAGATGAAACCAGGGCTATCCACATGTCTCTTATGCAACTTCCCCATCAGGGTAATGGGCACAGCCACATCCTTTTTTTTAACCTTGAGGCAGGAGACAGAACACTAAGAATAATAAGACAAGATTTGGTAACACATGCCTGATTCTTGAATCTGGGATCAAGTGCAGTAGTAGCCTCAGTTGCTCGACGTGGCTTTGTTGCTCCTGACTCTGAGCCAGGCCCTGTTCCCTGCCAGGTGGGGAAATTAAGGCTCAGAGGAGTTCAG
Source organism: Dasyprocta punctata (assembly GCA_004363535.1). Taxonomy (NCBI): domain Eukaryota; kingdom Metazoa; phylum Chordata; class Mammalia; order Rodentia; family Dasyproctidae; genus Dasyprocta; species Dasyprocta punctata. The sequence goes on along the minus strand of RJWM01021942.1, from coordinate 13,228 downwards.
TAACATCACACCTCACATGAGAATCACTGGCCCTGGAGAGGTAGCGATAAACGAGCGAGAGCGTGAATGGAGCAGAGTGGGTGAGCGAAGAGTGTTTGTCGACGACGACAGCGAGGAAGAGCCTGAGGGCGGGAGAGGGGTGCGCTCTGAGTGATGAAGTCAGAGTTGACTCCTGAGGATGAAAAGATGACTTAAAAAACACAACCCAGGTAGAGGGAGCAGCAAGTGCAAAGGCCTGGAGGCGGGGCTGGGAGAAGGCCAGGGCGGCTGGGGCTGGGAAGAGCAGAGGAGGCCAGAGAGGCAAGCGGGCAGTGAGGTGAGGCAGGGTGGCAGCCAGGCGATACAGGCGCATTGCTGTTTCCCGGATGCCTTTGCCCCCTATCCTCAGCTACAGCCCCAGCCCTGTTTTGTTTCTATTCTGAAACAGGTTTTTACTAAGTTGCTAAGTTGCCCAGGCTGGGGTCAAACTTGTGATTCTCCTGCCTCAGCCTCCCCCAGTGCTGGGACTATAGGCATGTGCCACCATGCCTGGCTCCTTTGGTGTCTGAGATCCCCCTTACCCAAACTGGGCCCCAAGCTCCTCTGTGCTGTGCTACCCAAGAGCCTATGGGTGGCTGCTCCTCTGACTAGAGCTCCCTTCCTCCATTCCTGCCTCCCCAAAGCTCCTGCTCACCTCCTTCAGGCCTTTGCCCAAATATCACCTCCTCCTGGAGGCCCCCTGTTCATCCCCTGAGGATGCTGCCAGCCCCTGGGCCTCCTGGACTCCTTCTTGGCTTTATTGTGCTTCACAGTGCTTGTCACCACCCACTTATTTGTCTTACTTTTCTTTTCTCTCTTTTTTTTTTTCTTTTGTCTTTTGAGACAGAGTTTCCCTATGCAGTTCAGGCTGCCCTTGGGCTCACTTTGTAGCCCAGGCTGGTCTCAAACTTGCAAATGATTTTCTTGCCTCAGCCTCCCAAGTGCTGGGATTACAGGCATGTGCCACCATGCCAGGTTTTTTTTTTCTTCTTCGTCTTAATTTTCTTTGTCGCTCCCCCTACCAGAAAGTCAACTGTACAAGGGTTGAGTGTTTTTTTTTTTTCTGTTGTTCCCCACTCTGTTTCCAGTACCCAGGTCAGTGCCTGGCATATAGTAGATGCACAATAAATATGCACTAACTGAATCTATAATTCGCAAAGCAGCCTGAGCTTTCTGAGAGCTCATCCCTGTGCGTGCATGGAAACTTCACACTGCCTCTTCTCACCTGCGTCTCTTGTTCACTCTTGTGCGGCGTAACTGGGAGCTTCCTAAGGGACAGGATCAATGGTCTGTCCCCAGCCCCAGAGCACGTACAGTCAACATTATTTCAACCATGGCTGATCTGTTTTCCTCACCCACAGGTGGCAAGTGTAGGCAAATGTCCCGCTTGTGCCGGAAACGTGGCAGGTAAGTCCAGCAGACATGGGAGCTACAACCTGATGGGCACCCCGAGACTGAGCGCCCCACCAGCTTATCGCACCAGCCTCCTCCTTCCCCTCTAAGAGCCTACAGCGTGGTCAATACCGGGAGCCACGAGAGGGAAGATGCAGCTGGGTGCAGCCATCCTTGAGCTGACAGCCAAGTCCCGCCCTCCCCGCCCCGCCAGCCGCTGAGGGCTGCCGACTCCCTGGCCCTGCTCAGACCAGAAGTAAAGTGCTGTGCGAGCCCTTTTTCCCTGTGGCCTCTGATTGTTCACAGCAGTGTGGGGAGAGGGGAGGGCTGGGCACCACCCAGATAGCCAGGCCTGGGAAGAAAGGAGCCAAGTGGCCTGGTGGGAGGAGGCTGGAGGATCGGGGGCACTGCGGGAAGGAGGGTGACCCCAGCCTGTGAGCACAGGGCAGGATCTGAAGCCCCTCTCAAGGTTGCTGGGTTCATGAACTAAGTCTTGTATTCAGAGTCAGCTCACCACAAACGGAGGTGCTGCCCACGTGATCCTCTGTCCTTGGCTGTCTGGGTCCTTCTTCTATCTCAAGGGGCCTCACATGCATGAGTGTGGACAACCCACCTGCACCCCAACCTCCATCCTCATTCCCCAGCCCACAAAGGACTGTTGCTGGCCACGTCTTAGCTTTGGGCGTGTCTGTCAGGAAAGTTGTGCCGGCCGGGGAGTAGGCTGCAAGTGCTGTGTGCGGACCCAGGGCCTTGGGCACCTGGAGTGCAGCCTAAGAAGGCTCTGGTGGGCACTCCCCAAAGACCTGTGGGGTCCCCAGCCCACAGTGAGGGCCTCAGCCAGGCCAGGCCAGGGCAGGGCTCTCTGGTGCTCAGGGCTGCAGGCTGACAGGTCCACAGTCAGTGCATGAAATCCCACCACAGCGGGCTGCACTGTGATGCTTCAGAAGCTTGGGTGACCGCCCCAAAAGGCAGTTGTGAAATCAGTTTAGTGGACCATGCACAGCATAAAGTACAAGAAAAGGAAATAATAAAATAGAAAAGAAAATGTCAGAGTACATCACAAATAATTAGAATTTTGTATTTTAAAAAAGGATTTATATTTTATTTTTTCAACATATTATATATATATATATATATATATATATATATATATAATGATACATAGGTAGATAGACAGACAGGTGGATAGGTAGATACATAGACAGTCAGCCCTCGGTGCCCCAGGCTCCTGAATCTGTGCATTCAGCCAACCTTGGATTGAAATACTTGGGGGTGGCTGTGGGGCGCTGCCTCTCTATTGAATATGTGCAGAATTTTTTTCTTGTCATGATTCCCCAAACAATAGAGCTTAACAATTATTTACATGGCAGTGACATTGCATGAGGTGGTACAAGCCATCCACATGATCTAAGGTGCGCAGGAGGATGTGCGTGGGTCGTAGGCCAATCCGAGCTGTTTTATATAAGGGACTGGAACACCAGAGTTTGGTCTCCTTGGAGATCCTGGAGCCAGACCCCTGTGGACACCTAGGAAGACTGTGTATGGAGTGTGGAGGGGGCACTAACAACATTTTATCATTTCTGTCAGCGCAGTGTGGTCCAGGACTCCAAGGTCCTGCCAAACAGGTAACTCGCCCCAGCCTTGGTGTCGGTTACATAGGCATTGCTGACCACCCCAAGGCTGATCTTGGCTTCCAGCCCTTTCATAGCCAAGTGGGTGTGTCTGGCCCAGAACCCCCCTGGAAGTCACATTGTTACAGATTATCTGGTGTGACCCGAGGCTGCCCATACACAAGCACGTTCATCAGGCAGAAGCCTCCCAGGGTTTAGAGTGACCTTCCTACAGCTAAGGGCAAAAGTCAGGGCTTGCTTCATTCTTTACTGCAGAGACTTTCTCTCTCGTATTGCTTGATGGATTATGAGATACTCGCTTGTAATCCCAGCTGTCTGGAAGGCTGAGGCAGGAGGGTTGAAAGTTCAAGCCAAGCCTGGGTAACTCCATGACTTAGAGAGACCTTGCTTCAAAACAAAAAGAAATAGAGATGAAGCTGTGTGAATGTCCTGTGTTCAATCCCCAGTACCCCCTCCCCACACACGTAAACTTAATATATGACCCAGAAATTCAACTCGTAAGTATTTAACCAAGAGAAATGAAACCATATGTCCACACGGATTTGCACACAAATGTGTATAGTAATCTTTGTACTAGTAAAAAAAAAAATTGGAAAAAACCCAAATGTCCATTGGAATAGGTAAGTGGATATAAACCGTTGAAGAAGAAATACTGATACAACAAGATAAATGCATCTCAAAAGCATTAGTCTAAAGGAAAGAAGCCCGATACAAAAGAGCACAGACAGTATAAATCCATCTGAGCGAAGTTCTGGAATAAGCAAAAGTGACTGGTGGAAGCTGGGCATTGTGAGATACATGTATAGTTTCAGTTACCAGGGAGGCTGAAGCAAGAGGATCTCTTGAGCCTAGGAGTTCAGGGGCAACACAGTGGGACCCCCATTTCAACAAATGAAAGAAGAGAAGGAAGGCAAAAGGGAAGGAGGAAAGAAAGCAGGAGGGAAGGAAAGAAAGAAAAATTAATTGATAGTGATAAAGTTCAAAATAGTAGTTGCCTCCACTTCTGCTATGTCCAGAGCTGTGAGGTGGGACTGACTTTTGTTTTTGTTTTTGTTTTTGTTTTTGGTACTGGGGATCGAACTCACAACCTCATGCCTGCCAGGCAGGTGCTTACACCACTGAGCTAAATCGCTGGCCCTATTTTTTTGAGAGGGACTAACTGCAAAGATGCATGAGGGAAATTTCTTGAAGGACTGAAGTGTTGTGTACCCCAATAATGAGCAGAATGCACACCCGTATATACTGGTCAGTAGGCCTGGAACTGTACACTGAGGATCTATATGCAGTCTTTGATGTGTAAGTTGCACCTCCACACAAGCCACAGTGAAACTGAAAATCACAAGGCAGTCCTGAGTAGTGACAGTTTCCGGGTGCCAGGACCCCCAGCAGAGGTTGGGACTCATATGTAATGGCGCCTCCAGTCTGAGCTGGAAGGGGACTACTTTGGTCACGTCCTGGGCATCCTTTCCAGAGTAGTCTTTCCAAGGAGCTTGTTGGTCTCTGATTGCCTCTGGCTAGGCCATTTTTTGCTTAATCTCAAAATCTCAATGGTTTAAAACAAAGGTTTGTTCTCATTCCCACCACATGTCCATCGTGGGTCCACTGGGACCCTGAATAACATCACAGAGCACCACGGGGAGGCCACTGGCAGAAATGCTTCTGGCTGTCATGATGGAAGGAAAAAGGGGACAAGGGAGATGCCCCTCTGGCTCTTTTAGCCTCATGGCCTTTGTGCTCACCTTTTCACTGAGCATTTGGATTCAACAGGGCAGGATACTCCAAACTTCTTGTAGGGAGGGAACAACAATACTGTGCTTTAGTTAACTTGCTGTTGTTGGGACAAAATAACTGACATATGAAACCTAAAGGAGGACAGGTTTGTGTCGGCTCTCGGTTCAGCTGGCTCCGTTGCTTTGGGACTGTGGCAGGGCAGAAGACCATGGTGGGGTGTGGTGGAGGAAACCTTCTCACCTCATGGCAGCCAGAAAGTGGAGAGGAGTGAAAGAGCCTGAGGAAAGGTGTACTTTGCAGAGATGGCCCCAGTGACCTGCTTCCTGCAACTACTGTACTTCCCCCGCAAATAAGACCTAACCTGAAAATAAGCCCTAGCATGAATATTTTTGGGAAGGTCATAACATAAACCTTATCTCAAAAATAAGCTCCAGAGGGCCAGAAGATTGGTTCAGTGGCTTACGTGCCTGTCTGGCAGGCACGAGGTTGTGAGTTCGATCCCCGGTGCCGCAAAAAAAAAAAAAAAAAAAGCCCCAGAAAACTGAGGCAGGAAGATCGTTATGAGTTCGAGACTACCCTGGGCTACAAAGTGAGCCTGAGGCCAGCCTGAACCACATGAGACCCTGTCTCAAAAAGACAAAGAAAAAAAAAGCTTCAGATCAGATCATCAGCCAGATGGATGAATTTAGTCCATCTGTTGTAACGCATGATGGACATATTGAATTATAAAATAATAATATTAAATGTAATTAATTATAAATAAATAGTATCATTGACATTAATCCATAAAATAAATGATAAGTGCATCAATAATTAAGTATTTGTAAATACCCAGGTGTGCACCTTTGGATGAGAGTTAAACACCTGGGTAAAGAGATGATCTCAAGACATTGCTGAACAACCGGAGTACAGACACAATGCGTGACTAATATGTGCCCTTGCTAATGAACAGACGGGCTTGTGTCTAATATGAATCTTCATAATTTGATCCATCGTGTGTTGTAACAGACGTACTTAATGCACCTACGTGAAATAAATTGTTTTCTGAATCTTGGTCCCTGTGATTTTTTTGCTGCTTTTCTGTGGACCATGATTCCTAACTGTCAACAATTTTGTTGTCGCTCCTGTCTTGTAAGTCTTCAATTTACACTCGATTGAATGGAAATTTCGTGAAGCCTCACCTGCAAGAGGTTGTGGCTGGGGTGCAGAATTCACGGGACAAAATCACTGACAGCTGTGCTGCCAATGCACCACAAGCAAGCTACATGGACGAGAAGTGCTCATTTAAGGACAGCTGTATCACTGGTCATAAGAGATTAGGGCCAATGGTTCTACAGGAAGTGGAGCTGCAAGAAATTCAGGCCAAAATTCAACCTGAGAGTTGAGAGTGATGATGATGTTCCAAAAGAAGATGACATGACTGTATTTGATTAAATGTAGAATTTTGTACATGAAGAAGTATAGATTTTTGTACATGAATAAATGAATATATGTAGACTGTTGTGCATGAAAAAAAAGATATCCCCTGAAAATAAGCACTATTGCATCTTTTGGAGCAAAAATTAATACATAAGGCCTGGTTTTATCTTGGGGGAAATATAATAGGTCCATCACCTCTCAATGCCAACAAATTATTGTCTCATCTGTAGGTTAATCCACTGATGATGTTAGAAACTTTGTTATCCATAACTTGCCACAATTCCATGAGAAACCAAGCCTTCAACCCAGTAAACCTTTGGGAGTGGGTGGTGGGCGGGATCACTTGGATCCCATCTGTGACATACAGATTACTGCAAAGGATATTCTCTCACATAGCAAGAATTCTGTATTAAGTTGCAGGAGACACAAGTTACACCGGAAAGAGCAGTGACTTGAAGAGGTAATTCATTGCTCTCTCACATAACAGAACTTGAAGTATATGTTCCAAGGCTGGGGAGTGGGTTTCTCAGTATCATAAGGGATATTGAGGTTCCTACTGACATGCTGCTGTGCCACCAGCCTTAGGAGGTAACTTTAAGCCTTGGGATCACAGAATGTCAGCAGGAGCCTCAGCCATCCTGCCATATTCTGGAGGACAGGAGTATTAAAAAAAAAAACCCAGTAAAACAGGAGATGAAAAAAAATGTGGGGAAGAAAAGTTGCTACAGTGGCTGTGGCACATTCCTGCAATCCCAGTTACTCAGGAGGCTGAGGCAGAAGTATTGCAAATTTGAGGCCAGCATGGGTGACTTAATGAGACCCTGAATCAAAATAAAAACGTAAAAAGGACCCAGCTATATAGCTCAGCGCTAGACTGCTTGCCTAGTGTTCTACCCCCAGTTCTGGGAGGCAAGTCCTTCCCAAGATCTCCACCACAGACTTCTACTTACTTCTGATTGGGTCTCCTCCCCAACGGAAACTAAAAAATATAGCTTGCTAACTGAGACCATGACCCCCTGAATTATCATCTCTGATGATACCATCAGAGAAACAACAGCCTCCTTAGAAGTTTGTTGATATGATGAGGAGGACTCTGAGCTTCTCCAAGTCAGGAGATGAGGACTGTCTTAACTTACTTTTCTCATTGCTGAGACAAAAATTAAGGGAGGAAAGATTTATTTAGCTCACTGTTTATAGAGGTTTCAATCCATAGTGTACTGGCTTCAGGGCAGAGTGGCTTGGCAGACAGGCATCACAGAGGGGAAACAGTTCATGGTGAGTAGAAGGTAGCAAAACAAGCTAGCAAGGCACAAGACAACCCTCTTTCTGCCCTTACATTGAATCCAGACTACTGGGGTTAGGACAGTGCCAAACCTATCAGTGGATTGATTTAGTAATCACCCAACTTAATTATAGCACCCTTAAGCCTAGTGTTGCAACATGAATGAATCATACACTCTAGCTAGGTTCAGCTACCTCTGAAAAAGCCCCACCTATGACTGCATAAGGCTTTGGGGGGACGTCTAGACACAATCCTTAATGGGGGCTCAGGGCATTCTTATTCAAATCTGAAAGGAAAAAACTAAGACTGAGGGCTATTGACATTTCCAGAGCCAGAGGCATTGCGTCTTCAACTTGGAAAAGACCTCCAGAAATCTCTCCAGCAGCACATCAGTGCTTCCCAAAGGCTGACCACCTGCAGCATTTCCTGGTTGAAGACACCTTTTTCTGTTGCATTATGGCTTGCACTGAAGCCTCCTCCTCCTCCACTCTGACAGCAGGGGAGAAGTCTTTTGCCAAGAGCTAATGGAGTGGCTCTTGTCATTCAGCCAGCCCCCTGAGTGCAATTCTGTCAAGGTTCTCGTTTTGGAAGAATTGAGGCCAAATCACATTAGCTAAAAGGCATCTGCTTTTTTATATGAGATGAGATTGTTCTTTGCTTAGGGTGTTGGCGGGTACTTCAGTGAGGTGTGCTTGCTTGTAGGGAGCTGGGGGGAATCGATGGCTCCAGTTCCTGAGATTGGAGATTGAATTAAAACAATCTAAGGTGGCTCTGTACAGTGTCAACTAGGGTAGGTTAAACTACATCCCCCAGCATTCCTTCCCTATGTGCCCATGTGTTTCTGGTTATGGTGGCCCATAGAAGACATTCTTGTGGGAGGCTTGTTGAGCTGAGGTGACATGGCAACCGTTTTGTAATTTATTCCAGTTGCCACTTTATCTGCTGACTCCTCTCATAGGCATCAGGTGGCAACCAGGACTGTCCCACGTTCCCCAATCCTCTTTCAGTTTCTCCAACTCCTGGGCCAAGTGAGTATGCTTATCCCAGTGATGAAGAACTCCGGTTTTGGCAGGACACCCACAAAACCAGTGTCAGAAGCAAGTACTGACGGGCAATTCAGTCCATCTCCTATTGCAATTCAGTCATCTCCTAGACTCCAGCTTGTGTGTGTGAATTCCAGATTATTTTTTACTCTCCCTGACCTTATTTCTATCTTCCCTTTCTGATTTCCTGCCCTGTGGGCTTTGAATTTTATTTATTTATTTATGTTACCAGGAATCAAACTCATAACCTTGCACTTACCAGGCAAGCGCTTGAACCACTGAGCTAAATCCCTGGCTTTGAATTTTAGCACTAAGTACAGAAACAATAGCTCTAAAGATATTCTCACAATTTAATGTGTGTGTGTGCTTGTGTGTGTGTGTGTGTGTGTGTGTGTGTGTGTATTTCAGATGTTTGGCTTTGCTAAGACTGTACTGAGTGGTTTCAAAATCTCGCAAAAATGAGTTTTGGGTTTTCTGGAATTGGTTCTCTGACCTAATTAGATTTAAAGTCATTATTGACCCTGTTTCTAGTGACATGGGAGTGGTAGCCCATGGCCTGAAGTGTCAAAATAGTTACCTAGATCTTAGTTGCTCCCCATATTAAGTTCCTATTAAAGGTGAGGCTCTGCATGACCAAGTCTTTGGTTCCCCTGAACATTTTAGTGGAACTAAGGAATGTAGTAGGATTGGTTCGTGGCTTTTTACTGTGCTAGAAAACTTGGGGAAAGAAAACGATGAGCTCAGAGCTTTAAATTCCCAGCTTATGTTCTGAATAAGGGACCTGAAAGCTTCTGTGGCTGCCCTGAAAGAAACTCTTATTTCCCGTAGTCACAGGGCTGAGATTTCTGGAAACCAAACCCAAAGTCTAATTCTGTGGGTGGCTCAAACACAACAAAAATTGAAATTCCAACCTCACAGAGTACTTTTTGTTAAAGTCAGGGTGTTAATTGGGAAGGAATGGTATCCTGAAAATTGGTGTGAGGATGTGTGAGCGGATTTCAGTACATCTAGGGACTTCACACCTCTACATTCTGCCATCCTTCTGCCAATTGAAGCAGCACTCCTCCCTACAGAGGTGAGTTCTCCCAGCCTAAAGAAACTGTAATGGTCTACTCTGGGGTCCTGCTGATGCTCCTCAGGTCCCATTCCTAGCAACTCTTATTGCTCCTAGTACCTATAACTCGAGGCTCCAAAGAACCCCACGGGAGAGGTACAAAGTGACCCAGGTATAATACACATTCAAATAACTGCCACTTTTTGTTTCCCAATGTATTTCAACAGAAAACTGGGGAATATATATGGAAATGGATGTCATGGATGGGCAATAAAATCAAGTTGGGTCAGACAAAATTTATTGATATTGGCCTACTAGCCAAAAATTCACTGTTTGAGTTTAAAGGGCTGAGAATGGTACTAACAGTTTGGTTCACTGATAGGGATCCAAAGTTTGTCTACACAGTCATTCCTTAGTATCCATGGAGGACTGGATTCAGGACCCCTAAAACATACCAAAATCCAAGGATGCTCAAATCTTTTATACAAAATGGTATGCTATTTGCATATAACCTACCCGTACCCTCCTGCATACTTTCTAGAATAGTAATAATACCTCACATAAAGTAAATACTATGTAAACAGTTGTTGTACTGTATTATTTAGGGAATAACAAGAAAAAGTCTGTATGCATTCAGAATAGATATGATGTGATATATATATATGTAATCTATAATTTTTAAAAATTCACAGTTGGTTAAATCCACAAGTTTTCAAATGTGAACTCTACGGAAATGGAGGGCTGGCTGTACTATGTTGTAATGTCAGAATTTCCTTGGTATATTGAAGAGCATGAGTTAACAAACTTCTTACAGAAGGCCATATAATAAATGATTTAAGTTTTATGGGCCAGTCTCAGTTTGGAAATGTTGGATTCTCCCATTATCATGGAAATACTAAGGATAATTTGTAAGTAATTGAGTATGGCTGTCTTTCAATAAAACTTTTTTATGAATGCTGAACTCTGAATTTCATATCATTTTCATATGTCACAGATATTCTTATTCTCTTGATTTGGTTTCAACTGAAAGTGTAAAAGGCACTTTTCTGTGTGCTAGATATGGTCTGTGGGCTGTAGTTTGATGACCCCCACTGTAGCAGAAGATATGTGTTATGGTTTAAACATGAAGTGTCCCCCCCAAGACTCATATTGAGGTTGCTAATCTCATCAATAGGTTGGCTCATTGATGAATTCAAACCAAATGAGCTATTAGCTGGGGCTTAGCTGAAGGGAATAGGTTATGGGAGTTACGACTTTGAAGGGTATAACTTTCCCTGGGCTCTTACTCTATTTTCTGCTTCCTGGATGCCTTGAGGTAAGCAGCTTTCTTCCGCTATACCCTTCCACCATGATGTTTTGCTTTGGAGACAGCCAACTATGGATTGAAACCTCTAAGAACTTGACTCAGAAGAAAACTTTCTTCCTTGAAGTTGTGGGTTCCAGATACTGTATTTTATACTGAAGACAGAAAGATTACTAATACAGTAGCCAAAGGTTGAGGGGGATGGGAATGCTAGAGTGGTGTTATTGTGTACGATTTGCACATCCACACAGCCTGGGAGGGTCAAGGAACTACTACTCTCATTGTAGCTATCAGAAATAAATTTATGAAAGTCTATTTTAACATTTCTGAAGAGCTCTGTATGTCAAAACGCTTGTGGAAATAGCTACCATTGAACTGGACTTTGTAAATGCAATAGGCACTATGGGAACCTAGAGTGGCAAGGGTAATTTGTGGCACTTTTATGTCAAAGATGAGGTAAGCATGGTTATTATAGTGGGAAATAAAACAACCACGACTGTGACCTGACTCATGTAGATCCTTGGCATTCATTAGTTTATCATGGAGAGGAAATAAATGTGTGCCTGTTAACCTCTTTCCTGACCTAAGTGAGCGAGTTCTGGGTCTAGAGAATAGAAGTCTGACCCAGGTGACCAAAACAGAGAGTCATAGCCTCTCAATCATTTCCCATTGTTGAGTCCTTGAACAAAAGACAGGCTGGGTGCCCTTGAGGAAAGTGTTGTTACAGTGCCAAAAGTTTATGGTGTCAATCTGCCTCTTAGACTTTTCCAAACATACTTGTGGCCATGACACAGTAACTGTGCATGGGGAAAGGAAATTTAGCAGACTATCCAAAGATTAGTGGACACTGTCTAAACTCACTTATTCATGGGGATCCAAAACATTGCTGCAGTCCATCATGGAATTTTAGAGAAGGTCTGTTGCAAAGAGGGGTGGTTGGGTCCCTGAAACCATCCCACTTATTTCCTCAACATTAGAATACATAGTTGGACAGACATCTTGGGTAACTGGAAGAATTTCAATATTAACTCCCCAACTGATGGAGTGGGAATTTTATGGTAAGAAAAGCCAACCGGAAGCCTCTAAAGCTTTCTCTACTGATGAAAATAGTAAATCAAAAGCAATACCACATTTCTAGTAGGATTATAGACATTGATGTCACCATTTAAGGACTTAGGAGGCACAGTTGAGTGAGTCTCACTGCTCCACTCAAATCACTGTTTCAGCCTGTGAAAGACATGAACTTTGGAGAAAGACAGTGTGGGTCATTGTAAACTTAATTGGGTGGTGACTTTAGTTATACCTACAAATGGATTTTGGTGCTAGAGCAATCAATACATATCCTGGCACCTGGCATGCAGCTTTTTTTCTTTTTTATCTTTTTGACACAGGGTTTTGCTATGCTTGAACTCACTTCATAGCTCAGGCTGGCCTCAAACTCACAGCGATCCCAAATTGTGAGATTATAAGTGTGTGCCTCCACGCCTGGCCTGGTATGCAGCTATTGATCTAGAATTTAAAAATTCTGAGCTTGTCAGTAAAAACCATTCAATGCAGTGTGTTTTCAGTTGTCAGAGCCAGCAGCACATCCTCACTTCTCACCTCAGGGGTGTATCAGTGTACTGGCTCTGTGTCATAACACGACCTGAATTGACCTCAATCACCTTCCTTTCCCTTGAAACATCATCCTGGCCCGTTACATTGGTGATATAATGTTGGGCTCTGATGAACAAGAAGTAGCAACTGCTTTAGACATGTTGGTAAAACACTTGTAGATTCGAGGAAGAAGATAAATCCCACAAATATCTGGGGTTGTCACCTTAGTGAAAGCTTTTGGGGTCCAGTGATTCAGGGTATGTTGAGATATCCCTTCCCAAGTGAAGATGTTGCTCTATCAGGATCCCTGTGACACTTAGAGAAAGGCACAAAATTTGTGGGCCCTTTTAGACTTTGGAGTTAGCGCTGTTGTGATTCATTTACCTATTGACCTGAAATGCAAACAGTTTGAGTACAATCGGGAACAAGGGAAGCCCTAGGGCAGATGCAGGCTGATACGACTGTGCTAGAGTATTAGTGGCAGGTAGGTTGTCCTTTGGGGACTCCACAGCTCCCCGAAGGTGAATCACACTGTAGATTTCTAGGACATGGGAACAAAATCATGTCATTCTTTGAAAATTATTACACTACTTTTGAGAAACATTTTCGTCACTCCCCAAAAGAAACCCATATCCCGTAAGAATCTTCCCAGTCTCTCTCTTCTCTCAGGTCTTAATAACCACTACTCTAGTCTCTGTCTCTACATTTCCCTATTCTGAACATTTCAGAGAAATAGATTTTAACAGTATGTGGCCTTTT